>JBBPBX010000029.1:135073-148369 GCA_038048925.1 Garcialebias charrua | reverse complement strand
AGGAAAAGACAAGGACAAATACCAAGACACAGGCCAAACACAGAACAAGAACACAATAATGTCCAGACGGGCAACGGCCCGTCCCCCAGGCAGTAGCTGGTTGGGCGGTCGGCCTGGGTGTCGCCTGTCAGGCAGGAGACGGTCAGGTGGTCGGCCGGGATGTCGCCCACCAGGCAGGAGCCGGTCAGGCGGTCGGCCGGGATGTCGCCCACCAGACAGGAGCCGGTCAGGCGGTCGGCCGGGATGTCACCCACCAGGCAGGGGCACATCCTGTGGGAGACCGGGAGGTCGCCCTTCCAAAGTAGGAACCATGTCGGCGAGCGGTGAGACGTCCTCGAGCGGCGTTGAGACGTCCTTGAGCGGCGTTGAGACGTCTTCGAGCGGCGTTGAGACGTCCTCGAGCGGCGTTGAGACGTCCTCGAGCGGCGTTGAGACGTCCTCAAGCGGCATTGAGACGTCCTTGAGCTGCGTTGAGACGAGAGTTGAGACGTCGAGTTGAGTTGAGACGTCGTGGGAACCATTGAGCGTTGAGACGTCGTGGGAACCCTCGAGCGAGACGTCGTGGGAACCCTCGAGCATGAAGAGGTCGTTGGAGACTTCAGGCGCAGAGACGTCTGGTGAGGAGACGTCTGGGGCGCTGGGGCCCTCTGTAGCTGGCTGTAAGACCTCTGGGCAGCAGAAGATGTGAGGGGCGTCCTCTAAGACCCCCTCGGAACAGGATACGTGAGGGGCGTCCTCCAGGACCCCCTCGGAACAGGATACATGAAGGGCGTCCTCCAGGACCCCCTCGGAACAGGATACGCGAGGGGCGTCCTCCAGGACCCCCTCGGAACAGAAGATGTGAGGGGCTCCCTCCTGGGACCCCTCGGAACAGGATACGTGAGGGGCATCCTCCAAGACCCCCTCGGAACAGGATACGAGAGGGGCATCCTCCAGGACCCCCTCTGACCCCCTCATGTCTTGTGTTCCCAGGGGGCGACTCAGACTCAGAGGTAATATAAACAAATACTTTAATAATCATAAATCAAAAGCTGGCATGGCAGCAAAAACTTACATGTACACTTGGACGAGACCAGGACAAGACCAGGTAGACCTAACGACGACGCGACAATGAACAAACAGGCAGACAGAATATATATATACAAGCACAAGACAGGAACGTCATTACAAACAGCTGGGGACAATTAACCAGAGGCAGAGCAGGATGGGGAAAACTAAACCTGAAACATGAACTGGAAGACAGAACCAAATAAACATGAGACTGGAAGGTTACACTAAGAACAATTAAACATGGAGGCTGAACTAGGAAAACTAACTAATAAAACTAACTACTAAAAACAGATCAGAAACCGACTAAGGGGGACAAAGGGAACCAATCCTTACAGTCTCACCTCTCTATAGGTCGCAGGGCATGCAAATTAGGCAAAAAAAACACAACCTATATATATATATATATACAAGTAATGTATTTTTAGATAAAAATGTATAAATAAACAGTGCCAGCTTTATAATGAAATCATGTTTTCACTTTAATGACTTTATGACATACGGTAATCTGTTCGAGTTAACTCAGCTGAAAAATCACACAAAGACACAAAATTATTGGATTTGTCAGGAATATTTCCCTCAAATATGTTAAAAGAAGAGACACAGCCTCAACTTTATTCTAACCCACAGATGTGCAAATCACAAAATAAGAATTAAACTTTAAATCAAAGCTAAAATAAAAATAATCTGTATACTGTACAAGAAACAAAACCATATCTAAATTGTACAATGAAAGTAGACAAGAGTGCAAATACATCAAACGATGAAGAAAACGTAAGTTTTAAATTGAGATGTTTTTTGAATTCTGAACCCGCCCACTAGAACGTTACTGGAGTGTAATGAAAACCATCTGTACAGTGCTGAGCAGCCAAGTCGAACCATATACGGGCGCTAGTGGAAAAGAGGCATTTGTTAGGTTTCTGTTTCTGTAGTTGAAAGTAAAGAAATAGTTTGACTGTTTTGATGTTCTGTTTTGTCAAATAGGTACCAATACTTAGTATTTTTTCTACTGCAGCTTCAAGCCACTAGATGGCACCAACAAGACACACCTGTGGACATTTCGCCTGATAAGCTGCCGGAGTATAAAAGGTGGTTGATGACTTCCTTTCGACGCTGGTTCATTTTCTGCCAATAGGTAGTTGAGTTACTAGCCACTATGGCGTACTTGTGATAGTAAAGACTAAACTGTTCATTCTCACATGTATCAACTGTGTTCCACCTGTGCATTCCCTGGTTTGGTTTTAGGACTCCTTGTGACTTCTTCAGCCATTCCTCACCTTTCATCACTTGCCCATTGATAGATGTAACTTACCTGGAACTCTCTCCTCCATGATTACTGGAACCGTTGGACCTCCATTCCTTCGATGACCTTTTACTCCAACTGTGAGAAAGATATATCTTGAATCATCCTGTAAGATCAGAACCATCAAGCTAACCCTTGTACTTGCTTTCCAGTGTTCCAGTCCCTTCCAGCTGTGTTGCAGATTATTACTGATAGTTATCCACTGTAAATAAAGTACTCTATGGTCTTGGAGTTGCTCTTTTTGGTCATTACTATCTGGGTAGTTAGTAAATCGTCACAGCCAGACTGGTTCTTTTTCCATAGCAGCATACAACTCTAGCTCAGTAATGTCAAACTGCTGTGAGAGAACACTGCATTAATTAAAAAATAACCTCTGAATTATTACATGAGACCCTTTGTTTAGTTTGTCAATTATTTCTTAAACTTATCAACATCCGTAATACAGTACTACTCAAACTAAAGTTCTGAGGCTGCTGAATGCATCAAACTGCCTGATCAGTGCATCAAGCCAGTCTAAAGGTCAACTCACATAGAAGTCATTGTTGATGGAGGGTGATAGGTCCACAATGGTTTTTAACATGCACAAAACTTCTGAAGAAGTCATAGTGGTCTTGTGGAACCAAAATGAGGACACACCAGCCTGGAGTTGTCAAGTATTTTATTCAAGACTGGCCAAGCATGCCTCAAGCTGAGGCTACGACTGTAATCGTGACAGAGTCATAGAAACAACCTCTGGCAGACGTATTACTTGGTGTTGTTCAAGTAGTCTGATGAGATCTTCCGGTGACCTGAGACGGTCTGAGAGCATTGTACCAGGTGTGTAGCACAGAAAACAGCAGAGAAAATCTATTTGGTGAGTCCTGACCATAGCAAAGTTATGATTTGAAGTTTTTCAAATTTGCAGAGATCCATCCACAATCTAATCATCTAGGCCATAAAGAACGTTGATGGGTTGTCATCCAGTGTGAAGAATGCTTACAGAACTGAGCAGAAGCCAACTGGGTTGCTTTACTTTTATTAATAAACACACAATGTTTCTTTGTTTTACTGGAATGAACAAATACAGGTTTCAGAATATTATCTCACGTCCAGTTTATTTCAAAATGTATGTTCATTTTTGAGCCCTTGTGTCATATAAACCACAAAGGTCACATTGGAGTAAATGAACAAAGATAAGTTTGGATATTTCACTTACTGATGGGGTAGTGGGACAACATATTTTTTAGGCTACAACAACGTTTGTTCTTCACACTCTTCTAATGCATTACTGTCGTTTTAGAAACAGGAAGCGGTTCCCTGGTTTTGTTCCATGCTCTTCTGGAGTTAATTACTCCCTCTTATTCAAAGGTCTCTTTTCTGCACAAGACTGCATATACAGTGTTGCCCAGGTTGTCTCTTGAGATTTTATAAAGGATGAACTAGTTTCTCTTCTAAAAGTGGTTCTGATGTTTGCTGGTACATTGTGTTTGGTAAAAACACACACTACAGCGGATATCAGACTCGACAACACACTCTAGGCTGAGTTTAAGACATAAATTAGCTTTAAAGACTTGCTTGATGCTGACCCCTCAGGAGGCTAAATTACCTTTCTTTGTGAGGAGAAACATTAAAAAAATTATAAACATTCATCTGTGTACCTGGATAATATGTGCTCTATAATTTGACAAAATACACTCTTAGTAATTTCACTGCAGAATAAAAATAATGTTCCGAGTCATAAAAGTTATGAAATCATCCATCCATCATACATTACCTTCACCCGCTTTTACCTTTTTGGGTCTGGTGCCCATATCCAGCAGTTACTCTGTGAGAGATGGGAGGACACCCTGGACATGTCTCCAGTCCGTCACAGGGACACATATAGAGACAAGCAACCATTCACTCTCTCACCCACACCTAGAGACAAGTTAGAGTTACCAATCAGTCTAACATGCATGTTTTTGGTCTGTGGGAAGAAACCAGAGCACCCAGAGAAAACCCACACATGCACAGAGAGAACATGCAACCTCCACCATGAAAGGCCCCCTGACCGGGATTTGATTGGATCTGGTGACCTCCTTGCTGAGAGGAAACAGCTTTACCACCAAGTTCCGAATGTCCGTTAAAGTGTGGGAGTTCTGCTCTGCCAGCTCCTGCACCCACAGCTAAACTCTGAAGATCATTGGCTTGATGAGCAAGAGGAGCATAAAAGGCTGCAGAGGACATCCAGTCAGCGCTGGAGCATTACCTGCCAACGATAGTTCTGTTCTAGCCTTTTACTCATGCTTGAAACTAAATACTAACAGACTTTGTATTTCTCCGTGCTTCCAATATATAATCCCTGATGTCCTCCTGTCCCCCTGGATTCTACTCTGTGGACTTTGAGCTCTCCTGTTCCTCCTCAGTTGCCTCCACGCCTTCCTATTTGCCTGTCTCCTGTCATTGTTTGGACGTACACCTTCTTCACCTTGAACTATTTGGGTTAGGTCTCCCCACAACTGACTCCAACCTCTATCATAAGGAAGAGCAGCAACAACTGTATCACCCCTGCTGACACACCAGTAACCATCTCCTTGCTCTTCGGGGTTCCAGTTCTCTCCCTGGCTCATTGAATGATTGTAAATAAACACTGTCAACACATTTTGAGTTTTGGTATCTGTTCTCCTTGAGTCCTTGGTCCTTGCATCTGGTTAGATTATAACTGCCGTCGTTACATAAAGGAAAAAAACAATTTGGTTTATTTTCAGGAAACCTCCACTTTGTAAGGCTGGCTTCGTCTCAGCTGCGTGTGTTGTGTTCATGATGTGATGTTCAGACTAAACTATGGGAGAAAGCAGGTCACAAGCAAAAAAATAAAATTAAAATTAAAAAACAGTGAAACCCATTTATTAGTGATATGATTGATATTTTATGAACAAATGTTCAGTTTTTACATAGAATAAAGACCTGTTGTCACAACAAAACCACAGTGTTGCATGCTATGATGAGAAATGTCTGGGTATTTTTAGAAGTGAAATATTTGATTTTGCTAATACATTAGTTTGAGAAGAAATCCAATATTTTTATATTAACTAAAATATTTAAATGTATTTTGTTCTTTGTAAAATACCAAAGATAAAATATTCACTTGACTAAAAATGTCTCGCTCAGTATTTCAGTCTCCCATCTGCTTCCACTACAATGAGATGAAAAGTTAAAGACGGACAAACTTTTTTTTACAGAGCAAAGGTTTTTTTTTGGGTCCGGCATGGCTGTGGTGTTGGTGAAGTAGGCAGCAATTAAAGTGGCGCTAATGAACTCTCTCTCATTATCAGTGAATCAACAGAACTCTGCTAATTACGGTTAGCAGGACAGATCCTCTCTCCCACTGCGACAAGCGTCGAGGTCCCTGCGGAGCCGCAGCGCACCGGATGGTCTGCCAGCAGCCACAGGTGCAAAACACTCACTGCCAACATTAAAACAGAATATGACACCCACAGACACACAAACACACAGAATGACACCATCGCTTTCATGCTGTGGTCATCTCACATCACCCCCACCACTCAGTATTTATTAAATGTTTTAAAGTTTCAAGTTCTGGAAACTTGTTATCCTCCAAAAAGACACATGTACCTATTTTTTTTACACTGTTGGTGTTATTGAAGGAACACACCTGTAGTTGTTTTTAATATATCCAAATTTGCCAAGTAAATTTTTTTAGAAAGAAAAAATAATCAAAATAAAACAGTCACCCATCACCTTTCATGCCAGATTTTTAGACAACAGTCCTCTTGTTTATCCATCCATCCATCATCTTCTTCCTTTTCAGGTCGTCGGGGTCGCTGTTGCCCATGTCCAGCAGACACTGTGCGAGAGGCAGGGGACACCCTGGACAGGTCTCCAGTTCATCACGTCTAATGTTACCTGCCCACTTTGCAGTGATTCAATGGACCAACTCCCCTCTCGCCATTGGTTACTTTCAAACTAATGAACAACAAGAACAACAAAAAACACAACATGAATGTAACTTGTAAGTCAACATATTATAGAAATGTAGTGTAGTAGAAAGTACAGATAATGTAAAATGTAGTGGAGTAAAAGTTGGAAGTACCCACGTTTAACTCCACTTACCGTACTTTTCGGCGTATAAGTCGCGTTTTTTTTTTTACTATTTTGCATGTCCTGCGACTTATACGGTGAAGTAACATATTTATGGATTTTTTCCCATATTTTTAGACGAATTTTTGGCTCAGATGTAACAATTTTTCATGTTGGCAAAAAATGGTGCAGTACCACTTTTGTCCGCTAGGGGACACTTCCAGAGAGTCCACCGACCGTTTCCAGCTCATGTTTCCGAAAAAAGCCTCCTCTGCTTGGACTGACACTG
This sequence comes from Garcialebias charrua, assembly GCA_038048925.1. Lineage (NCBI taxonomy): Eukaryota > Metazoa > Chordata > Actinopteri > Cyprinodontiformes > Rivulidae > Garcialebias > Garcialebias charrua. The sequence goes on along the minus strand of JBBPBX010000029.1, from coordinate 141,671 downwards.
TCGCTGCCCGGCCTCCTGCTCTGGAGGTAACTACTTTTTGCTGTGTTTGTTAGCTGTTTGTTAGCAAGATAAGTCAAGAACCATAGGACAGAGTTTTATCAAACTTACAGAATGAAATTACTGTATGGACATTTACAAGTGACTAGCTTTATGAGATGTTAGAGATTTAAAAAAATGGTTCTTTTAGCTTTGTTGTTAGCGGTTAGCTACCGTAAACAGATACCTACTACTGCATTTAGATACTTTAAATAGCTCATAAACCACTCGGCGGATATTTTTTTAGCTTTCAGAGTGTAATTACAGTATATGGGTTTCATTTACAAACTGTTGACCTGTATAAGACATTTGAGATAAAATTCAATTTTTTTATTCGTTTTTTAAGAGATGGAATCGTCTCGTTAGCTTCCGTTTTATTTCCGTTTACAGTATATTGTTATAAATAGCTCGTAAACCACTCGGCGGATATTTTTTTTTAGCTTTCAGAGTGTAATTATATGGGTTTCATTTACAAACTGTTGACCTGTATAAGACATTTGAGATAAAATTCGATTTATTTATAATTTATTTTCGTAGCGCACGCAACCGTTTGGAAGACGTCAAACCAAAACAATTTAAATCCTGACGCGTCGCGTATCTGTGACGCATAATAGATGCGACTTATCGGGCGAAGCGACGTATTTATGGTTTTTTCCAAATTATTGCCAATAATTGGACAAAGCGACTTATACGGTGAAGCAACTTATACGGCAAAAAGTACGGTAAGTAAAGTACAGATACATAAAAAATTTACTTAAGTACAGTAATGAAGTACTTGTACTTAGTTACATCCCACCACTGCCCTGGACAGGTCTCCAGTCCATCACTGGGACACAGAGAGAAATAAGACAAACAACCATTCACTCTCTCACTCACACCTAGAGACAATTTAGTGTCACCGATCAGCTTAACATGCATGTTTTTAATCTGTGGATGGAAACTGGAGTACCTGAGGAAAACCCACACATGCACGGAGAGAACATGCAAACTCTACCCAGAAAGGTCCTGGGCCAGGATTTAAACTGGCAACCTTCTCGCTTAGAGGCACCAGCTCTACCCACTGAGCCACCTTTTGAACAAATGTTAAAAATAATATAAGGAATGAATTCATGCATTACATTAGTCCCTCGATTATCGCAGTACGTTCCACACATCATCACGATAGGTGAAAAACCATAAAACAGGAACACTTTATTTATTTGAGTATTTATATATATATTTTTTAAGGCTTTATAAACCCTTCCCACACTCTTGCAATGTTCTAAACTCTTAAACCTACGTCATTTTAACAAAAACATAGTGCAAAAGCTATTACCGTACCTATTATTACCTTAGCTATCATTATTATCATCATTCTAACTCCAAAACCATATCCATATTTGTTAACACTACACACCACAGCTTGCTGGGGCCTTGCTATAAAACAGAGTACTCTTTTAATAAAACACTTCAATCCTACAGTACTGTACAGTACTGCAAAATTTTACTCACCAGCTCTGCTTTCCAGTGGATCGGTTCTGGTCGGGCTCGGTTTCGGTTCTGCAGACCTACCCTGCAGTGACAAAGCCCACCGCCTCATACAGGTTGATGTGCACGTGGATAATTGAGCTTCAGAATTATGTGCGACTTTCCTGCAGTTCTGTGAATTTAATAGATAGATTGTTTCTGACTTTGTGTTGCAAAACTTTCCCTCCATTTTGGCAGAAAGCAGCAGCCGGAAGCACTGTTGGCTTCTGGGTAATGTAGTTCTTTTGACGTGCATTACAGTATAGGCTCATTGAAAGATAATTACAAAATGGTGAAGCCTGTCTGAATTTTTTTTTTAAACTTTTTATCCCATACTGTCCTAATCATGTGAGTGATATTCAAGATTAAAATTATGTGTTATGTACAATTTTACATTGAAAGACCACGAAAGAGCTAGTCCGCAAATGTCAAACCGCAAACTGGCGAGGGACTGTGAGATGTGTGCTCTGTTAAGGCTCAGAGTTGGGATTAACTCTGAGCTGAAACCACATATTTTTAGCTTAATATCTGTACAGTTGACTGTATTATAAATATTTATTTCATTTTTTAAGATCAAATAGCTATGCTGACCGTCTTAAATTGGTCAACTCCATAAGTTAAACAGCTGTAGAGGTGCTTACATCCTGGGGTTTCTAAAAGTGTCATTGGTGTCCATTTGTCCATAATATTTTTAGCTAACACAGAGAGAGTTACAGTGATGATTACATTTTAATCAAAGGGATTGCACAAGCTGTCAGCACCTGAAATTTGGGGATGACTCTCAGCTTTTACCACAAAATACTTTGTTTATTACCTTTTATTTAATCAAAGTCCACTGAGATCACATATCGCTTGTACAAGGGAGGCCTGGGTCTGGGCTTTAGCTCTTTAGCTGTAAAGCTGACTGAATTATGGCCATTTTTTGTGTTTTCTAATGTCAGTCTGCTGATGAGTAATGAGTTATATATGTACTTTTTTGACAGTTTCATTAAATGCAGGGACTCATGAGAAATGTTTCCAACAGACAAATAGTCAAACACATAGAGGTAAGTACCTGGTTGACCACCTTACATTGTGATAAATTAAACTACACATAGCAGATTGGCTTTAATCTGTAATAGTAAATAAATGTTCCTTTACCATAGAACTTCAGAGACGTTTGGCTTTTCAGAGTTTTATCTGCAGGTCCGGGGTGTTTGTTATTCTGTGATGTGTCATGTCCCATTCTCCTGTCTGGTCACTTACCGTTTTGACTGGAGATGAACATGGCAGCCACCTCCTTAAAGGATCTCTGATACTGATCTGACAGGTCCTTGGGGACTAGGGATTCTCTCCAGCACCCCCACCCTATCCATAAAGAAGCTTATCCTGATGTATAGCATTCCCATATTTTTGCTGACATCTCGTCATGTGTTTTTGTAAAATCAAACACTTGAATTTTCCACACGAATCTAAAATATTTTCTAACCGTTCATTTTTATATATTTACCTTTTACTAGGTTTCTAATTAGAACAAAATGATTTAACATGCTTTGATCTGTACAATATTGTTTTTACTGGACTTTTGATGTGTTCAGTACTTTTGAAGTTTGGAAAGCGGGCTCTGTTGTTTCTTTGTTGTTAATGACAAAAGCAAATCAGGTAATGAAAGCTGAATCTGAACGACTTTAGATGTGACAGTCTGTCATAGTCTGCAGGTTTCTTTGAGTTGTCTCTTTTTTTCTGTTTTGTGTTGCTTTTTTCACCAGGGGCCTGTAGTCAAAAACAGTTTCAACACATCCAGAGTTTAAAAAAATAAAAACATGGAGATCATGCTCAATGGGACTACAAGGCTGGTTTTCAACTCCGTAAGTCCACTCAGATACTCTGACTCTTAATGTGGTCATGTTTATGTAAAATGAGTGGAGCAGGAGTCCAATAAAACAATCACAATCATAACAATGTTACACAATGTCATCACTGTATGTTTCCATACAATGGCAAAATTAGTGCATTTAACCCATCCACCACCAGGTGGTGTGGTGGGCAGCTATTGAGGGTGCCCAGAGGGCATTTTGGGGATGAGGTGTGCTGCCCAGAGACACAACAAGGTAGGCAATAGCCGTGTTTCCATCAAGGTTTCTAGCTGCGCATTTTGAAGTATCGCAGCAGAAAAGCTTAATGGAAACGGCAAAATGCGAAGTTACTTCCTCAAATTCGCCAAAAAGTTTATACGCTCGCTTGAGGTGGTTTTTGGGAGCTTCGAAAATGAGCAGATGCGCAAAACGACAGATGGAAACAGATTTTCCGACACAGTTCTGCCGTAGCGAACATTCACGTCACGTGACGTTCAGCTGTTTCCGCTCCGGACAACATGTAACATCGCTAAAACTAGTTGGCATGACAGAATAAATACAACTTGCCCGATAGCAACACGTACCTGAAATATTCTCTCCATTTTGACGAGATGTGTGGCCGGGTTCTGTTTTCAACCGCTACTTCCTGTTTACTGTAGACATGCGCAGTGCTGACGTCTGACGTAATGACGCTGACGTCTGACGTAATGACGCTGTGCGTGGCTTGGTAGATGCGCTTCAAGCCAGCAGATGGAAACACTTCTGCTTCGCATTAATTTGTATTTACATATTTGCGAGATTTCAAAAATTAGCATAAAATTCGAAATGAAAATGGATGGAAACACAGCTAATGACCGGAGATTGAACCTGGGACTTTCGTATCCCAAGCTGGCTGCCCTGCCACTGCACCGTCTCGGCCCCCTTGGAAAACGGAGAGTTGGCAAAAATAAATAAAGCTGGCACATTCATTCAAATAACTGGCCTATCGTTAAAGGCATGTCATTAAAGAACAAACCAATTGTTACCGATTCTGTTCATACCTTTTATGAACAGAATTTCTCGGTGCAGCCAGGGGTTGGAGGGATTCTGGTTCAGTGGACTCAAGATTCCATCTCTGCTCTTTGCAGATGATGTGGTCCCGTTGGCGTCATCATGCCGTGATCTTCAGCTCTCACTGGAGCAGTTCACAGCTGAGTGTGAAGCAGCTGGGATGAGAATCAGCACCTCCAAATCTGAGGCCATGGTCCTCATCCAGAAAAGGGTAGATTGCTCTCTTCAGGTCGGGGGTGAGGTTCTGCCTCAAGTGGAGGAGTTCAAGTATCTCAGGTTTTTGTTCAAGGGTGAGGGAAGAATGGAGCGTGAGATTCACAGTCGGATTAGTGCAGTGTCTGCAGTATTGCAGATTCTGTACCAGTCCATTGTAGTGAAGAGGGAGCTGAGCTGTAAGGCAAAGATCTCTGTTTATCAGGTTGATGTTCCTACCATCACCTATGTTCATGACCTGTGGGTATTGACCGAAATAATTAGATTGTGGATACAGGCAGTTGAAATGAGTTTCCTCCGCAGTGTAGCTGGACTTTCCCTTCTCATAGGGTGAGAAGTTCAGTTATGTGGGAGAGACTCAGAGTAGAACTGCTTCTTCTCCACATGAGGTGGTTCAGGCATCTGGTAATGCCGGGTTCCCACCAAACGCGTTTCATGCAGCAAAAACGCTCCTACTGCACTGTGTTTGCTGCTTGTCAACAGATGTCTTTTCACATTGAACGCGTCTAATGGCGCGCAGTTGGAGAAGTGTCTGGCTCCTTTTCCGGTCGGGTCTGTTTTGTTTTTTTGTACACTGGGCAGATAAAATCAGCTGTTTGTGAGCCCCGTTACTACTTGAGTGGGTTTTCTATGAGCCGAACTGCAGCTCCGAAAGTCTTTGTTGAGATTAAAACTTTTTTATGTTTGGGGTGATCGTACGCTCGAGCGGACAACGGCAACTGTAAAAAGGCCAAGTTTCTTACCGGAGGCTGGTTTCTTCATGGAGGCTCGTTGGGTAAGTTTGAAAAGTCAAAAAAAAGTCCCGTCGTTGTTGCGTCATCACATAGCAGAGTCACCCGATTGGTTGTTGCGACGCGGCGAGCAGCCGAAGTAGGTCAAAGTTCATTTAGTTGAATTCCGGCAGTCGCTGCCTTGACGCGTCACGGGCGCGGAAAAGATCTGCCGCGCTGCTCGGACTGCTCAAGACGCGCCGCGTCATGCTGCGCCGCGAGGCGCCGCTCCTCCACATAGATTTTGCATGTAAAGTGGCTGCTTCGGCTGACTGAAACGCGTTATGTGGGTAGCAGGATGCTTCCTAGGTGCCTCCACAGTGAAGTAAAGTAAACTTTATTGTCAATCAAACCATGCCATTGTACATTGCATAGAGGACTGAAATTAAGTTTCTCCAAAACTCCAGTGTGCAGTATTATGTGCACTGTGAGCTACTGTAACCAACACTAAATTCCTTGTATGTGTGAGTGATATCATCAACCTGCTGCCATATAAAATCAGCTCAGAGGTCAACAGATAATTCAATGCTGAATCAAATGTCTCCTCAGTGATCACTGTGGCCACCTTCCTTTCTGACTATTTCTTTTTTTTGCTCCTTGTGACTTTGCATAATAATGTACTTTGATCCTGTGTTCTACCTATCTCTGTAGTGTTTCCCTCCATCATGAAGATGGCTAGCCAGATAATCTTAACCTGTACTTGGATGTCTTGGACCTTGATTGTGCAAACAATCAAATTGCTGATCAATTTCTGTAAAGACAAAGATCTTACCTGCAACTCACCTACCTAACCATTCTCCTTCACGATATGTTCTTATCTTTTGACACCAAGGTCCTTATTTTCCTTTCTCACATGGAGAAAAATAAAAAATAGAAAACAAGAAATTTTTTATCCTTTCCAGTCATTACTGATGGACTAACTCAGTCATCATACTAAACACTATTTCTTCTCCAGTGCTTACACCTTGAAACTCATTTTTATATATATATATATATATATATATATATATATATATATATATATATATATATATATATATATATATATATATATATATATATATATATATATATATATATATATATATATATATATATATATATATATATATATATTATATATATATATATATATATATATATATATATATATATATATATATATATATATATATATATATATATATA
>JBBPBX010000029.1:50951-134829 GCA_038048925.1 Garcialebias charrua | reverse complement strand
AGATAGATAGATAGATAGATAGATAGATAGATAGATAGATAGATAGATAGATAGATAGATAGATAGATAGATAGATAGATAGATAGGTCGATAGATCGATAGGTCGATAGGTCGATAGGTCGATAGGTCGATAGGTCGATAGATACTTTGTATACACAGTATACTGTATATATATATTTTTTTTAATTATTATTTTGTTTTTTTGTTGGTAGTGAGTTATAGCCCGGCCTGGATAAAACTCCACCAGCCGCCACTGGTTGTGAACATTTATGTGGTAAAGTAGCAGGTTTGTCATCTATCTTACAACCTCCCAACATTCCCTAGCTCCGCAAACAATTGTTTTTACATTAGACACAGCAAGATTCATTAATCAAACACCATTTGAAAGCCAACAGCGGCCCTCGCCTATCAAGCACTCTAAATGCTTGGTGAAAAGCACAAGTTCCAGCTCCACTCATAAAGGAACTGTAGTCTCTTTATTGAGTCTCTAAGGTGGTAAAAAACACGGCACCTAAAAGATTTTCAGTGTCAGCCCTCAGCACGAGCCATAAGATGGGACCTGGGCATGTTAAAAATACCCCCTTTCCTTTTCCATCTATAACTTAAGCAGAGATCAGTGGCTAACACTCTTAATCCCAAGGGGGTGCTTTCTGAGCTGTAATTTAAAAATAGCGTTTTAATAACACACCACTGCTACAGTACATTAATCTCAGAATTAATTATCTCCCCCACCCCCAGCCTATTTGCTTGAAAGAGGCTCTTTGCTGCGTTTCTTGTGTTTTAGTTCTATTTATTCCATGAATGAGCGGATAAAGAGATGCATGTGGAGTGTCTTGTGAGCAGTGCAGCAATTATGCGGTAGCTAACACATTAGCAGTATATGAAAACCAGCAAGTGAATTAGCACCGCGGGGTGTCGCGAGCACTGTGGTCAGTCAGGTAAGATGTTCACAAATTGAACAACAACAACAAGGCTGCACTACACAAATAGGAAATAATTCAATTAGGAAGAAATTTCAATGAAAGCATGAGTCCAATCTAAAGCTATTGTAAGAAACAGCTGCGGTGTGGAGAATAACTTGGTGTTTGTTTAAATTTTTATGCGAGAACATTCTTTTAATCAAACGGCACTCAAAGCCAAAGAAAGTCAATTCCAAAGAGAAATTAAAACGCATCACGTGACTGCGAGTCAGGCCTAAAGGCACCACAAATATTCAAAAACAATATTAAACTGCAATAAATAATATATGAGCCCTCTTTGGCAATATAGCATTCAAGTGTCAGGGGACGTGGGCACTTAATGCAAGTTAATGAAACACAAGAATCGTGTTTAAAGGCGCGGCAGTCATCGAGCGTTTGTCGAAAGGTGATGATGGTGACGCTGTAAACGTTGTTGGCTGTTACTTCAAGAAAGTCCACCCTCTTAAAGTTAGGGGGTACGTATCAGCACGTTAAAAAGCTTGTCTTTATTGGGTGCTACAGTAAAAAAAAAAAAAAATTATCAAGTCTGAAGCATTCATAAAGACACATCAGTTGTCACCGTGTCATATTTATCAAATTCATTTTCAAGTGGAGGTCTGGACTTTGGCTGGATCATTGCAACAATTTGGTTTTAGTTAGTCTGATCTCCGTGTCATCGTGTTAACCCACACCTGGGTGCTCCGGAGCATCAGCCTGCCCAAACTTTCTTTCACACAGGTGATCGCTTGTGAATGATAGTGGGCTGTGTTAGCGCTGCAGTCTTGTAACCCTGAGGCAATTTATTTTCAGGAGTTTGCTCACTGTGGCGACTCCAGAAGGGAGTAGCAGAAAGAACAACTTGTGAACGATTCATTAATCATGTGTGTCTGATCAGCAGCACCTGGCTGCTACTTGAAAGCATGTGGTCCTAGTTTTAAACTCAAAACTGCCTACTGTCAGCGAGCAGGTTGCCGGTTAAAATCCCGGCCGTGGTCCCTTCAGGGTGGAGTTTCCATGTTCTCTCGGTTTCCTCCCACAGATCAAAAACATGCGTGTTAGACTGATTGGTAATTCTAAATTGTCTCTAGGTGTGAGTGAGAGAGTGAAAGGTTGTTTGTCTCATTTGTCTCTACGTGCCCTGCGATGGACTGGAGACCTGTCCAGGGCGTCCCTCCGCCTCTCACAAAATGACTGCTGGATATGAGCACTGGTGACCCCTGTGACTCAAAAAGGAAGAAGCGGGTAAAGATAATGGATGGATGGAACTTTTCAATTTTTGTCTCCATTTTCTTATGAAGGTGGTGTGTGTTGTGTGTTTTTTCTACACTTGAAATTATATTTGAATAAACTTTAGACCTGGGAAGACTAGATCAGGGCTATTCAACTGCTGGCCCAGGGGCCAACTCAAACCCACAGGTGAGCTCAGTTTGGTCCACCAATGAGTTCATTTTGAAATAAAACTATTTTTTAACCATTAAAGGTGCAGTCTGCAGTTTCTGTAGTGCAGCCTGTAAGTTTTCTAAAAATAAATTTTAAATATATTTCTTCACTTTGTCACTATCTCCTGACAGACTGATGTTAGACAAAGTAATCTTTGAAAAAACTATAGTCCCCTTGCTTCTCCAGGTGTTACTAAAAGCATTTCTAAAAAGCCACAGTGACCCGCCGTTAACCAGCCAATAAAAACAGAGTTTTTAACCAGCCAATAAAAACAGAGCTTGAATTTGAATTTCAGCAGAGGAAGGGGGGGGCAGAGCCATATATGGCTCTGAGGGGGAGGGATCAGAATGCTTTGCCTGTTGAAAATTTTTCTAAGTGCTGCGTTCTACAGAAACTGCAGACTGCACCTTTAAACAAAATTTAATTAATGATAGTAACTACTGGATATGTGGCCCCCTGGGCAATTTAGTTGAACAGTCCTGGACTAGATTGTTTTTATCATCTCCTGAAACACAAAATTCTAAAATAGAAAAAAATAAAATAAAATTTCATGACTCTATCAATAGTGAACTTGATCATTCACAGTGGCTCTGTGGCTCTAAGCTGGTGCTGTTAATAAAAAAAGGACAAATCTTCCTCTTGTCCTCTTTATTCCCACTTCCTGTTTCCCTGATTGACTGACTGCCTGACCTCTATTGTCACAGCCCCCGCAGCTGACAGGGATCTCCACACATGCATCATTTTGTATGTTCGCAGCTGACTGGCTGCAACAGTCCCTGCATGAGGGAGGTCCCGTCCTCCACCTCCCCCCCTTCCCAGTCAGGCTCTGTGTATCACAGATAACCTTTACAAGGAGGTGAGGTTCACGCCTCCCGGCCCTCGCACCTTCCCGCTATCGCATCAAAGGATCTGGATCTGGTTAAATTCAGACGCTGGGGAGACAGTCGGTCCTTGGCACGTGTGATTGATGTGGAGTTTGTAACATTAGGTATCATAAGGTGTAATATAGAAGATAGTGGTGTGATTGCATTCCCAAGTAACAGAAGAACGTTCTGAGAACGTTCTGAGAACGTTATTTTTAGGTTACGGGAACGTTCCCTCCTAACGTTCTGAGAACGTTCTGGTGTGGAGTTTTCTCGTGGTTCTCAGAACGTTAGGTAGAACGTTCTGAGAACGTTCTCAGAACGTTCTGAGAACGTTCTCAGAACGTTAGGTGAAAACGTTCTCAGAACGTTAGGTGAGAACGTTAGGTAAGAACGTTCTGAGAACGTTCTGAGAACGTTATTTTTAGGTTACGGGAACGTTCCCTCCTAACGTTCTGAGAACGTTCTGGTGTGGAGTTTTCTCGTGTTCTGCTAGAACTTTCTTAGAACATTCCATAAATTATTTTTATTATTATTATTATTATAATAATATGGATTCATACATTTTAGTGCAAATTATGAACAATCAAAATAGATTCAAAGTTATTTATTCATCTACTGAACAATGTTTTTAACCTCCCAGAGAGAACAATTGCAAACAAACAAAAGTACACTTGTGTTAAAGAAGATACACAAAGTAAACAGCAATTAACTAATAATTAAGGAAAATAAAGAACAAATATTCATATCAAATGCTTGTACACTCAAAACAAAATACAGAAATTAAACAAACATACCTCGTTGGCTGTGTGCTACTAAAAGGAATTAGGCTTGTTTCTTCAGTTTCAGCTTCTTAGAACTCTTCTTCAACTTAAAGGTCCGTGCTTACTAGCTGAAACTCACATCCTTTCTACTACTGTAACTGACTTCTTCTGGTACTTTTCACCTTAATACAGCGTTACCTTTCACACCTGAACACAGCGCCAACTACAGGTGACAAGTAAAACTACATATAATAAAACAAACAGTAAGCCATATGAATGTGAAACAAAACAAACTGTGGCAGTTACACTCCCACCAAATCACACATCCTGTATGTGGGATTTCTCTAAATCGAACTGACACTTTACTCTAAAAATGAAACAAACAAAAAATATCACTGTGCTTCAAGCCAAACAACAACCTTATGTACAAGTCAGTCAAGTGAAACTGTCTTTGTTGTACGTTTACCACGTTTGACTAATGTACTCTCACTAATTAACAGTCGGACCTTCCTCACCCTATCATCTGATCCAGGGTATACTTCTGTGACTTTAACCATTTTCCACTAGTAAGCAACAGTGGACTTTCACACAAGTGTACTTTTGTTTGTTTGCAATTGTTCTCTCTGGGAGGTTAAAAACATTGTTCAGTAGATGAATAAATAACTTTGAATCTATTTTGATTGTTCATGTTCAATGAATTGTTCAATGTAGTTTGGAATAGTTCACATTTTTAGTTTGGAAAAAATAAACATTTGAGTTTTCTTTCTTATAACAGTTATAAGAAAGAAAATTCAAATGTTTATTTTTTCCAAACTAAAAATGTGAACTATTCCAAACTACATGGTCCCTTTCTTTAAACTTAAAAGTCCAGCTTGAACATAAATCAAATGAAATGTGTTTTGCCATGATTTCTAGCTTTCAAATACAAGTACCTGTACAATACTCTCATTGTAATGAGAAATTTAAGTTGGCTAAATAAATCTCCATTGCACAAATGAAATCTTTCAAGTTTTATTTAAAAATGTCCACAATTCATAAATCAAATCCAACAAAAGAAGCTGAATAATAAATTTGTGACCCATCACATCAAATGGGTTTATTTTTCAAAGTGGTTTGCGTAAATTTAGATAGTAAATAAGATGAATGAATAACTTATCAAATGGTTTAAATTAAATATCTGAAATAAAATCTTCACACCAAATATCAAACCATTTTCCTGATTATTAAGACAACACGATGAATTTGTCAGGATGATCTAAGTAAGAAAATGTATTTCTAAAAGTCAGTAATATATATGTTTGCTTGTAGGTCATTTTGACCAAATTTGACTTTAACCCCCGTTTGATGATGTGATGGGTCACATATTCAGTATGAAGTTCTAGTAAAACTAACCCTCTTTCAGGGGCGAGTAATCTGGTGATCCTACAGAAATACATTCAGATCCTCCTTTTTAAAACATGGAGCGAGAAATCTGGTGATCCAACATGTGTTCACACATAAACAACTTCAGTGTTGTTTCAGAAACAGTTCTCAACCATCATTAGCAAAGCAGATCCATCATAAACATTTCTCAACCATCAGGAGCAATTGGTATCCATCATAAACAGTTTTCAACTATCATTATCAAATCACATCATCAGGAGCAATTGACATCCATCAGAAACATGTTGCAACCATCATGTATGAAAAACCAGTGCCTTAGTGTACAGTCCAGGAACTTTAAAAAGCTAGAAGCAACACATAAAAAGCATCGAAAATTCCCTTACTTTGATTGAAGTTGAGGTAGACAGGCTTATTAGGTGGTTCTCATGGATCAGATGGAACAGCTTAGCCATTGAGCAATGATTCAACCATGAATGATGCAGTGTTTCCCCTAGTTAACTTGCCATGGCGGAGTGCTCATCTCATCCATGATTTTTGTTGACGGGGGACGGACACGTCTGAGTGCAGCTTGTAGGGGCAGGGGGCATTCAGCACGAGGGGAGAGGCAACGTGAGCGCTCCCTTTAGCTTTTTAGCTAGAGAGCCTGTATTTTGTGCTGCTAGCTTAGTGCTATGCCAGTGCTGGGTGGGTGGGTCAAGTTTGGTCTGGTAGGCGGGGTGCTCAGTTCTGTTGATGGGGTGGCGCACCCCGCTTGTATAATGGTAGGGGAAACACTGAATGATGGGTACATGGGAGTCCAGATGTGAGTTCAGGTCAGGTGTGTGGTCTTGATGAGAGCAGGTCTGTCCATCAGGTCAGGTGTGTTTTCCTGTTTTGGCAGCAGTCATTGATGTGGATACATGACAGGGTTAGGCACAAGGTGGTGACGCACAAGTGATGATGGAGAGGAGCTGCAGGAGGATGGTGAGGAGAGAGCAGAGGACACAGGTCTGCCCATGACGTCAGGTGCCAACAGGTTTTGTCTGTTGAAAGAGACACAAACATGAACATGTGAAGTTAAAGCAGGGTCATGACCTGCAATAAAAACAGAAAACACAGACAGAAAACAAGTTCAACTCACTGTTAGGCACAAGGTGGTGACGCACAAGTGATGATGGAGAGGAGCTGCAGGAGGATGGTGAGGAGAGAGCAGAGGACACAGGTCTGCCCATGACGTCAGGTGCCAACAGGTTTTGTCTGTTGAAAGAGACACAAACATGAACATGTGAAGTTAAAGCAGGGTCATGACCTGCAATAAAAACAGAAAACACAGACAGAAAACAAGTTCAACTCACTGTTAGGCACAAGGTGGTGACACACAAGTGATGATGGAGAGGAGCTGCAGGAGGTAGTAGGATGGTGAGGAGAGAGCAGAGGACACAGGTCTGCCCATGACGTCAGGTGCCAACAGGTTTTGTCTGTTGAAAGAGACACAAACATGAACATGTGAAGTTAAAGCAGGGTCATGACCTGCAATAAAAACAGAAAACACAGACAGAAAACAAGTTCAACTCACTGTTAGGCACAAGGTGGTGACACACAAGTGATGATGGAGAGGAGCTGCAGGAGGTAGTAGGATGGTGAGGAGAGAGCAGAGGACACAGGTCTGCCCATGACGTCAGGTGCCAACAGGTTTTGTCTGTTGAAAGAGACACAAACATGAACATGTGAAGTTAAAGCAGGGTCATGACCTGCAATAAAAACAGAAAACACAGACAGAAAACAAGTTCAACTCACTGTTAGGCACAAGGTGGTGACGCACAAGTGATGATGGAGAGGAGCTGCAGGAGGATGGTGAGGAGAGAGCAGAGGACACAGGTCTGCCCATGACGTCAGGTGCCAACAGGTTTTGTCTGTTGAAAGAGACACAAACATGAACATGTGAAGTTAAAGCAGGGTCATGACCTGCAATAAAAACAGAAAACACAGACAGAAAACAAGTTCAACTCACTGTTAGGCACAAGGTGGTGACACACAAGTGATGATGGAGAGGAGCTGCAGGAGGTAGTAGGATGGTGAGGAGAGAGCAGAGAACACAGGTCTGCCCATGACGTCAGGTGCCAACAGGTTTTGTCTGTTGAAAGAGACACAAACATGAACATGTGAAGTTAAAGCAGGGTCATGACCTGCAATAAAAACAGAAAACACCGATTTGGCCAATAACTCTCTCCCGTAGATCTCCAACCAGCAAGGCTGAGCTGGTAGTCCGTAGAGACTTCACCTTTCGCCTTGGGACTTCTACATCCGGCACAACAGGCACCTGCAAAACACATGGATCTTGTTAACCAAATAATGATTAAACATCACCACAGACCACTTTAAGTTTGTGAGAGGACAATTTTCTGACCGGTAGTTTTCTGGCCATTGTAAAGCTGAAAATGTCTAATGATTTGTTGATATTTTTACATTTTAAGACTAAAAAAGACCAGATTATCATAAAGAAGGAAAAATAATGTGATCTTTCCCAATTAAAAAATAAAATAATGAACTATGCAGGTCTAGGTAAATTATTTTAATTGTGGAAAAATTAAATATCCTACTTTGAATAAATAAAGTTAACTTATGTTTTACTCCTTCTATTAGTTCTAGTATTCACACATTTGCAAAGGAAAAGACAGGAAAAACTGCTAAAACTAGCCCTTTTTGTTGTTATAAGAACAAATAAAATTCAGTTTAAAGTTATTTTTGATCAAAGCTTGGAAGAGCCACTGCTGAGGGACCAAAGAGCTGCATGTGGCTCCAGAGCCGCAGGTTTCAGACCCCTGCAAAGTCCAGAACCCCTTACATTTTAAGACAGGTTTACAAGAAATCTAAAATAACTACCTATCAGCCACTTTCAAACCAGTTATGTGATCACAATCTGACAGGTTCAGTTTGTCAGTCCAAAATTATATAACAACATTGGCTGCCCTACTAGCACAGCAACTGTATTCTGCGATTTTGATGAATACAAAATCGCAGAATTTCATGATTTCTGGCATCATGATTTCTGGCAAACCGATCAACAAATGAGTGACTCATTTGTTGATCGGTTTGCCAGAAATCATCAAATTATGTTTGTATTCTGCATCTGTCTGTTAGCAAAATATCTTATGAACAACTGAACAGATTTTGATGAAACTTTCAAGAAATATTCACTGAATGGCTCTCTACGACTGTTTGGCTTTTAAAGTACATCCAATTTAAGATGGCTGCCACAGCTAACTGAACTTAAACAACACAAAATTGACTACAACTCATTCAATTTGACAAAAAATTGAGATAAAATTTGGTGTGGTAGTAGCTGAGACTCATTCCCAAAGCATAAGCAAAGGACTTTTAGAATGCATAAGATCTTTCTTTAAAATTATAGCGTTATTCAGTGGTGGGATGTAACAAAGTACAAATACTTAATTGTAACTGTACTTAAGTACATTTTTCATGTATCTGTACTTTACATGTGGGTACTTTTACTTTTACTCCACTAGATTTTACATGAAGTATCTGTACTTTCTACTACACTACATTTCTATAATGTGTTGAGTTACAAGTTACATTCACGTTGCAACTTTTTGATTTGTCGTTAGTTTGAAAGTAACTGATGTTGAGAGAGTTGGTCCATTGAATCACTGCAAAGTGGACAGGTAACATTAGACCTGCCTTCAAGAAGAGCTGGACCAGTGACATATACAGTATTCTAATATATACGTCACTGAGCTGGGAGCACCCACAGCACCACTAACACACACAAAATGGATTCCACCACAGAGTCAGCAAGATACACAACACCCATGGCCTTATTGAAAGATTACTGTATTGAAATATTATTGTAAGACTGTTCAGTACAGCAGGACAGATCCTCTCTCCCAAAAGAGCCAGACTGGACTCAAAAAAAAACTTTGAAAAACAACTTATTCTGAACTTGGACAATAAATTATTGCTGCAATATTAAAATGTATCAGTTCATGGGATGTTAGGAGACAAGAGATGTCTCCAAATGTCTCAACACTCAGGTCCAAGTTTCGAAAATGGTGTCAGGAAGTTAAAATATTGTTCACTATTGACCCATTACAAGGTTGACTAGACAGTATTTTAACTAGAGTTGAAGACAAACTGGAGTTGAAATGATCAGATGTTCCTTTGTTAGGTCTAATGCTCCTTTTTTCAAACAGACAACTTTTACTTAAACGTGTTTACTGCAGTTAAAATGACACATTGGTTTGTGTTAAATAAAAATGTTCAAAGGTAAAATCATTCCTCTTTCTTATTTTACTTAATGACATTTAACTCTTCATGTCATCCCTGAAATACTGACGCACAGAATCACAAGTCCAAGTGTGAACTGTGTCAGAGTAAACACAATGAAAACATGTACGGTATTCTCTGCAGCATTGTTCATTAAAATGACTCAACACTATTAATGTATTGTTACAGAAAATATACGCACACTTGATGATTTTGTAAACCATTGCATTAGGTAATACATTCAGCAAGTACTTTTACTTTAATACTTTAAGTATTTTTAAAAGCAAGTACTTATTTACTTTTACTTAAGTAAAAACATTAATATGGTACTTCTACTTTTACTAGAGTACATTTTGTCTGTTTATTTGTACTTTTACTTAAGTACAGTGTTTGAGTACTTTCTCCACCACTGGCGTTATTTATTTGGAATCAATGATGTTGGTCTGTTAGCAAAATATCTCATGACCCTCTGGACAGATTTTGAAAAATCTTTCAAGAAATAATAAACAGATGTTTCTTTACTGCTGATTAACTTTTGAGTACAATTGAATTGAAGATGGCTGCAGCAGGCAATTGAAATAAGCCAAACTCAAAAATTGTTATAATTCAGTTAATTTTACAGATATGGAGTTAAGTGATTGTTTGTTTAAAGTTATTTTATATATTATTTTAAATAATGGGGTGATATAAGATTTTTTTCTTCTTTCTGCACTCTTTTCATTCAATGTTTTATTTTTGATTAATTTGTTTTATTTTGTCTCTTTTAAATGAATGAATAAATAAATTAAATAAAATGTTAAATGGCTTTACATCTGCTAAGTTCATGGCATAAACCAACACAGACATGTTCCTGTTTTTAGTGTTTACATGGCTTTATATTGTAGCTGTTATGATATGATGCGCAGCCACGGACCTCCAGGGGGAAGCTGACAGCAGCTGCCCGGAAACAGAGCGCCATTCCCGGCTTGAAAAAGAAAAACACACCGCT
Source organism: Garcialebias charrua (assembly GCA_038048925.1). Taxonomy (NCBI): domain Eukaryota; kingdom Metazoa; phylum Chordata; class Actinopteri; order Cyprinodontiformes; family Rivulidae; genus Garcialebias; species Garcialebias charrua. The sequence continues at coordinate 124,169 of JBBPBX010000029.1, read as the reverse complement.
GAAGCCCCGGAGCTCGAATGTCCGGCGTAAAACTAACTTGACCGCGGTTTAATGTGACACAGATGTGTTTACTGTATATAGCTCTGCAGACATTGAACGTTGTTGTCTTGCGGTGTTTAAATACTTCCACACAGCGGACACATGTTACTTTGTTACGATGAAAAGTCGGCTAGCTGCTAGGCTAGCTAACATGTTACTCACCAGTGTCAGATCTTGAAACAGAAACAAGTGTCCAGCTCCATGTAAACAGTGATCCATAACCAATTGTGACCAGCTCCATGTAAAGAATCCATAAACAAACGACCCGCTTTTTGAAAACGATGCCAAAACAAACCCAACTGAGTACTCAGTCAGCTCCTCACGCTGCAGCTGGCTGCAAACTATGACATGGATTTCCTGAATGTGAGGCGGGTCGTATTACTCTGGGATCATGAGACACGCCTCCGTTCAGGAAATCCATTCCATAGTTTGAAGCCAACGTGCATCATGGATCAGAAAATATCGGCAGGTTGGATCAAAAATCTGATAAATTATGCTGGTATCGGATGGTTTCCGCTTCTTGCTCAGAGCGCGGGCCAGAGGGAGGGCCAGGCTCCGTGATACACGGGCACGGGCCCGTGTCCAGAACCGCCAGTGTGACATGCGACGCACAGGGGCCTTGTCTCTTTGAAAAACCATCCAGGAACTAAGCCAAAAAAAACCAACTCGTAGCATACATTATATGGCTTATTTAAACGCTAGAATAACCTAACCTGCAGTGTTTTACTTTCCTCAAATTATCTGCCTCAGCAGCATAAACACCCGTTTTAGCTCGTTGTTAGCTTAGCTTTTAGCAACAGCAGGTTTTGTTCATTCAAGTAACAGAGCTAAAACAGCTAGCAAATAAAGAAAACAGAACCGATACCTTCAACTTCCAACTGAATGTCCAGTCGTCGTCCAGAGTCAGACCAGTCGACGTCTAATAAAAAGCAAGTTTTACGAGCGCTGAGTCCGAGACCGAGACAACAGCTTCTTGTCCCAGCAGCAGATGAACAGGATATAGCTACATTTGAACGAAGCGCGCGAAGCGTTGATTGGTTGGATATGATCACATGCTACTTCCCTCGATAAACAAGAGTGGCGTTGATTGGTTAGGACAAAGTTCACATGCAACCTGATAAGCAAGAGTGGCGTTGATTGGTTGGGACATACATGATCACGTTCTACCCCCAATCCAATCATAACGCATGAAGACCACAAATAGAAAAAGGGCAGAAAACAAACAACTTCACGTTTCACGTACGCCTGGAGTAACGCAGAATAAAATTGAATAATGATAATAATAATGATGATAATAATAATACCCTGATGCATGCTCAATAATAATAATAACAATATACTATATATATATATATATATATATATATATATATATATATATATACAATATAAAAAAACAGCTCGAGCTGTTTCAAAAAACTGACAAAACGTTTAAAACAGAAAAATAAACCAGTGTGAAAATACTTTGTGTAGAAACTGGCAGATGGCAAAGGGAACGTTTGTTGAACGTTCTAAGAACGTTAGGTTAGAACGTTATATCTAGGTTTGTTCAAACGTTAGTCAAAACCTTCAAAGAACGTTCTAAGAACGTTAGGTTAGAACGTTATGTCTAGGTTTGTTCAAACGTTAGTCAAAACCTTCAAAGAACGTTCTAAGAATGTTGTGATCTAACAGAACCATGTAAGAACCATACCAGAACGTTAGTTAACGTTCTCTGTTACTTGGGAGTATGATGATTTTATACAAATGTGTGCGTGTCGTTATTTTCACATATTCCTATATGAAGGTCTAACTTTAGTGTAGAAAACAATTACTATTCTAGGCTATACATTTAATCTCACAAGTACTAATATTAAGCTTATAAGCTCACATTTCATATAATCACATGTTAAGCAAACATGAGTGCACCTGGCGCAGGTAAGATAATATCTGCTCACATCTGGTCAGCACGAGAAAGCGCTTCTTTGTTCTCTGAACAGAATACAGCACAGGGCATCACATCACGTGTAGGCCTTAAGCCTAAACATTTACCACCCTATAAATCACAACACATAAGAAACTTTATAATTAATACAAGTGATTAACATTAGTCATTCATAGTTCTAACACTACATAGTAAACACTAATAGAGTAGACTAACAGCAACTAAACTCAGCAGAAAGAGTGAAGCCAAATGCTGATACAGTATTAACTGGTTCTCTCGCTGGGTCATAAATTCATCTTATCTAAAATATTCCAAGGCTGTCTGGTAAGGCTCCAGGTTAACATAATAACCTCAGGGCTGTCCAAGTGGATGATCTGAGATGTCATTCATACATTTGAACCAATCCGTGTTGGCGGGGTGTTAACTCTATAAAAAGCGTTCACGTCTTTTGTCGGACGAGCAAAACCCGTATCACAGAAGAACGGTCTGTGTGTCATTTTGCTCCAATTATATGCATACAATTAACTTAGTTATTTCTCTGCAATATCTGTAACCAGTGATGTTTACTCTGGTCGGACCACTTTTTTCAGTAACTAGTAATCTAACGCGTTGCTATTTCAAAATCCAGTAATCAGATAAAAGTTACTTACCCAAATTACTGTGCGTTACTTTTTTTTGTCATTTTCTGTAGTACTGTAATTTAATTTTATTTCCTCTATGCGTCTCGGGGAGTGATAAAAAAAAAGACGTCTGGTCTATGCGGCTGTGAAACCTGACGGCATGACAGAAACGTAAACACTGAGGTGCTCACGGAGCCGAGGGGGAGACTCAGCTTCAAAAACACGGTAAAAACAGTTATTTGTTTGCTGAAAATTATAGCAAAGATGGGTCTGAGCTTAAAGGTCCACTGAAATCATCTTACAAATTTGCATAAAATGATAGAAGATATATATCTTGTATCATTCAACTATGTTTGTTTTTGCAAACAAAATGATAAATTAATGAAAATTCCTTTCAAAGTGAGTTTAAAATTAAAACCACGTTTCTCTCTGAAAAATTTGACTATACGCGAATGCAACATTTGTGACGTAGGGAGCAGGACCGTCAGTCTGCGTCTGCCATTAACGCATATTCATTCTCAGCCGGTTCGCTTTTTTTTTTTTGTATAACTTGAAAAATGCCGGTTGTGTCACATTTGGGTGTTCTAATATCATCAGTGAACAAGTGAGCCTTTTCACTTTCCCAAAAGATGTAAGACCTTCGTCAAAAATGGAATAAATGAAGCTGCCTCCCCTCGGACTGAGCTCCCTGCTTCCTGAACAGGTAAGAGTCAAATACATACGGGTGCAGACCTAAATTAGAACCTGCTGTTTCTGCTCATCTAACTTCCTGCTTCCCAAACTGAAGACAAATAGCTCAAATCTTAACTTAGATTGATAATTTTGTTGTTTTATTTCTTGTTTGCCATGAATATTTACATGGGGCATTCTAAAGACTTCTGCTCGCAACGTCACTTGTTGCATTCGCTTGTAGTCGGATTTTTCAGAGAGAAACACGGTTTTTAATTTTAAACTCACTTTGAAAGGAATTTTCATTAATTTATCATTTTGTTTGCTAAAACGAACATAGTTGAATGATACAAGATATATATCTTCTATCATTTTATGCAAGTTTGTAAGATGATGTCAGTGGAGCTTTAACCTTTCCTTAATAAATTCACGAAATGGTCAAATCAGCTGGATTTAAAAAAGTAGTTTCGCTATGTGCACACAGGTGGGACGGCTTCATTTCTTTAAAATTTAGCAAAATAAACGCTTAAAATTTTTTTTTTAGCTGACATTATAGCACAAGTGTTCCTGAGCTTAACCGTTCCTTAATAAATTCACGTAATGGTCAAATCTGCTGGATTTAAATTGTTTCGCTTTGACGTCTTCCAAACGGTCGCGAAAATAAATTATAAATAAATCGAATTTTAGCTCAAACATCTCCTACAGCTAAACAGTTGTAAATATCCATCCATTGATTGCTTTCTGTAAGTTTCATCAAAATCTGTTGTGTGTTTCTTGAGATATTTTGCTAACAAACACTAGTTCAGACCTCCAGAGTTCAGGAGGCCGGGCTGCGACAGAGTGAGTCCGAGCAGAGGAGGCTTTTTTCGGACACATGAGCTGGGAACGGTCGGTGGACCCTAGCGGCCGAAAGTGGTACTGCTGCCCCTAGCGGCCGTAAGTGGTAAAAAAGTAACTTAGAAATCTAACTTAGTTACTTTCCAAATCAAGTAATCAGTAACTTAACTAAGTTACTTTTCCCAAGGACTAATCAGTAACTTAACTAAGTTACTTTTTCAATGTAACTATGCCATCACTGTCTGTAACTCTGTTGTCCAATAAACCTTTTGAGCTAAAGGCAGTACGCCGCTGTACGCCGTGCGTACGCAGAGGCACAAGCGTAGCCCCGCAGTGCACGAGCGCGCAAAGCTCAAACTTTACGACCGCGTACGCGAGGCGCGTTGTCTCACAATAAACTGCCCGGCGCCGGACTGTTTTGTATGAGACACAAATGTATTAAATTCCCCTTCTTCATCCCTGATCTGGACTTAACTTTTGTTTTCGCCAAAAGTCAAGTGATCGCTTCCTCCTCCGTTAACGCCATGACTGAAATGAATGAATTTATCATGAGCGAATTAAACTCGGGTCCTACGTGGCTGCGCGAGGTTCTACAGATTTCCTGGTGGGCTGCAGGACCAGCGCTCCCCGTTTTTATTTTAATTTTTTAGAACTTTTTATTAACATATAAAGTTTAGAACACCGCAGCGGCTGCAGCCAGCCAGCTCGGGCCTTTTTTTCCCTCACCCGACCTGTCAATCAATTCAGTAGGCGTGTCAGCAAATGACCAATCAGCGACCTCAGTTTGTCCCGTAGGTAAACACTCTGTGCGCAGCTGCTCAAATTACGACAAAAATTTGGAGCGAAAACGCGAGCATTTAACGCGAGAACGAACGCAGAGCTATGCTTGTGAACGCGTGCGCACAGAACACGCGCGTAGAGCGGCGTACAGGCCGTACGCAGAGCCCTGCCGGGGCCTTTAAGGACGTCTCAGTGTCTGGCTGGTCTGAAACACGTCAAAATTCCTTCAAAGCCTTAAGCTTCGGTTTACTTCCATCCTGTTTGCTCAGTCACATTGTGTTGGGTGATTTATTGTGCAAACTGTTTTGTTAAAAGTTGTTAAACTGCAGTTGGCACAGGTGGCAGAGCTGACCCGCATTTCTTCTTAATCTCACAGTAATTAGCGTCTTTCTCGCGATAGTAAATTCGCGCCTAAAATGTGTTTCTAAAAATATAAAAAAGTTACCGTAATTCTGGTCCTCTGGACATTCAAAAAACAAAACAAACAAAAAAAGATGTAGAAACGTTTCATATTTCCTCCAAAAGACATCCTCAGTCTGATGTGCTGTATTCAGCTCAGTCTTATAAATAGCACCTTCTCATAGTGGATCAACCAGTTTGCATCTTTTCAATTCATGATCCTATGGAAGCAGTTCAATAGAAATGTATTTCAGCAGTTGGATTTATTTTGTCTTAAATAATTAGTGTAATTTGACATGTTTATCTGTGTCCACTTCTACCCTATTTTAAGACCGATGTTTGAGTGAAAAAGGGAAAATGGGTGAATACTGTTGTAAAAGGACATTACCCTCATTGCTCATGATGACCACCTCAAAATTATTTAAAAAATCTCCCTGAAAGCAAAATATGAAGAACTCAGTGATGGGATCAAAATGTGCTCTGTGGTAATCTACACATTCCTAATAAATGGATCTGTAGGCAACTGTACATACTTTTTTAGATGTTTCTTCTTTCTTCTCATTTTAGAAGCTTTTTCAATTCATTATTGAAAGTGCTCATCATAGTCACTGGTTACTTGATTGATTTGTTGACGCTCCACCAGAAAACTGTTTTTTTTGTTGAGTATCTTATCTCCTCAGCTCGATAAGGGTAGATCTTCTGGAAGAGGCTTAAATCCTGAACTGCTGATGATCCACATATGTATAAATAGACTATACGTACACCTTTCTATCTTATCAAGATACTCAAAGGGCTTTACAACACAATCTGTGCCCTCATTTACTCATCCATACAACACTACTACAAAGTATTTTAGAACTTCTATGTTCGGTTGTTGAAGTGTAATTGATCAAAAAGTACATTTCTGCTCCATGCTGCAGAGGAGTGTGACATCCCTTTGATGATCTACTGCACTTATCTTCACTACAATTTAAATACTGTAATATTTTAGATAACAATATGTGCTGTATGGGTTTTTTTTTTTAAATGTTACAGGATTTAAATTTAAATTGTTTAAGGAGGGAGATTGGGAGTAACAGGTGATGAGTGTGATTACAGCTTGGCACATGTCATGACAAAGTTTACTGAGCTTGAACTTGGACTACTGCATCCCTACTTCATGTTTTTTCACTTATCGTGGGTGGGCGTGGTCACAAACACCTGTGACAAATGAGGGACTACATATATATATATGTATGTATATATATGATGGTGGTTTACTGTCAACAATAAAATGAAATCCAAAAGCAGTGTGAAGAAAAAATATCACACAAAAATCACACAAACTTTTATTTTCTAATTAGTTTTTTCTGACAACTTGAGCTCTGCATCAAATTAAGCAAGACATCTGAATACATTGAATGTTGGCCCAATCAGATTACAAAAAGTCAGACAGCAAGTTTACTTCGTGGACAAAGAATATAAGGTAACATGGACACAATTTTTTTTGTTACACTTTATAAGACAGAACAAATCTTCACAGCTTTTCTATATCGAGTCCTGGCAGATGACATATGCAGGAGTGGTTTGCAGAACGTATCAAAGCTTATAGGAGTTAATAATGCATGTCATGCAAGAGTTTGGGTCTTAGGAGGTTAAATCAGAATCTCAATTGTTTACATAAACTCTTAGTGGCAGCTGATGTAATTGATTTGTCACAGCTTCAGCTTCCCAGCCAGTGGACTGCTCGGATAGCACCTCAAGAAGCGTCCGATGGCCCAGAGCGGGAAGGCGTTTTTGTAGGAGGTGTAAGTGAGGACACAAGTCTTGGCGAACGAACCTCCGCTCAATCCCTTGAAAGCCAATAACAAACAAATTACAACTGTTCCATATGTCTTTTTCTTCCATGCATTCCTGTAATTTTTAAGCTGTTTATATCAGTGATCTTCCTGACTTTCTGTTTGTCATTCAAAGTAAACCTTTCTGGACTTCTGGACCATCTTGAGTTCGGAAATTGACCATTAACATATTAGAAAAGTGGTAAATTGGATGAAAATGGAAGAGTTAACAGCAGATGAAAAGTTGTTGAAAGTTTAAGAAACTCGAAAATTTCATCAAAGACCTGAGAAACATCATTCTTCAGTTGATTGTCAAGATTCCGGTTTGAGAATCACCTTGTTGAAGAGCTAAGTTATTCCCAGGTCTTAATTTGAGCCAGATCCTGCCGGAACAAAATCCGGGAACTCTTATTTTGACAGGGTATTTCCAGTCACTGTTTGCTAGGATCCGGCTTGGATCCGTTAACTCTCAGACTTGCTAATAATAAATATGATTGCCTTGAACGAATAAAACTTTGATATGTAAACTGAAAATAATTCCATTATCTTCCGCTTGTTCCGAAGTCGCATTGCGGGTGCAGCATCTTGGGCAGGGAGGCCCAGACATCTCTTTTCATAGCCACCTCTTCCAGCTCTTGGGAGAACTTCAAGGCGTTCCCAGGCCAACCAAGAGACTCTCCAGCATGCCCTGGGTCTTCCCCGGGGTCTCCTCCCAGTTTGACACGCCTGAAGCAACTCCCTAGGGAGGCGTCCAGGGAGTATTCTTACCAGATGCTTGAAAATGTAAACTGAAAATAATTCCATGAGCACTAATTTTAAACACAACAGCATACGAGCTGCCTCTTCAAGTGAAGCATTTTGGCGTCTACCCTTAAATAAATATCTACCCCTAAAAGAGTGAAGTGCTGAGCAGGCATTTGTGTCATACGTGGGCAGGAGCTCACAGCCACAGGAAGGCAAATGTAGATAACTGTAGGTGTTTAGCAATCCTTTAAAATATACAGGAAAATGCATCTACCGGTATTTTATCGACAATTTTGATTTTATTTAATTTTTTGTAAATACTGAAGTGTTAAATAAATGTTAGGACTCTATATCTTTGCTAACAAAATGTCAGGTCCTTCTCTTTAGAGAAGGACCCCCATGTTCCCCAGCAGCCCCTTCCACTATTTGCGTTCTGGCATTGATCGTGTTACAAATTAAGCACTGGCAGGGCTGGACTGGGACAAAAAAATCGGCCCGGGCATTTTGAGCAGAGTGGCCCACCAGGTATTGATGGAAAGAGAATGACGCTCGTGAATGGAAACAAATTTCTTGTGACAGTGCTTGCAAACTGTAATGAAAATATACTTTTTTATTTAAGTCAGTAATTCTATGATGACCCATGTTATCATGGCACCCTGTCAGAATGATTATAGTCAGAGCAAGATGTGCTAACAGCAATCACTCTTAGATATTGCTTGTATTTATGTCTGTTTTCCCTTGACCCAACAAGGTGCTTAGAATAAAATCATAGTTTATTAAGATGACATAATGGTGTTTGTTAAACAGTATTTATAGGAAACCATACCATACCATGCCTCAAAAAGGAGGAACCATCAGAGAGCCTGATGGCTCTGTATTGTAACAACAGGAACACAGAAATTAAAAATCTCAAACAACCATTCTATAAAGAAACTTTATTTTTCCATCAGCCATATATTCCTGTTTTGTGTTAAGATAACATAACAAACATTGTCTTGTTGGTGTATATGTACTTGTCTAATGAACTTAAACTTACTACACCATCCTCAGAAATACACATGACTCAGAGTCATGTGTATTTCATCACTTTGTAATGGTCACTGATCGATTAATAAAGCGTTAGATTTATTTCCATTTGTTTCCTTATTTTATTATATTATCTACGCTGCAATATGACCATTTATTATTAATTGTTGTCTCCTGAAAGGTAACGAGTGTGTTCCAAATGAAAGTTTCAACTTGTTTATGTGTTTGGGTAAATTTGTTTTGTAATAATATGTTTTGGAGACGGTGGGGAAGTGGACTTAAAAGGAGGAGGAAGTGACGGCGCTTCCTCTCTGTCTCACCTTGGAGTGCGCACCTGCTGAGAAGGATTTGGCGTGAGGCCGTTGCCCTGTGGACTGCCTGTGGACTGTGTATCACCTTGAGTTGGGATCGCGGTGGATCAGTAACTTTTCCTTTACCCAGGACTGCAGGGGAGGCACGCTAAAAGGACCTTGAGACTCTGGTGAGATTGTTTCTTTTTATTTCGCCGCACCGACGCCTGGATGGATTGAGTGGGCGTTTCCTCATCCCGCTTCAAACAAACTTTTTATCTGAGAAGAGCGTTTGGACTGAAAGTTGGTGCATTTTGGGTTTTGATTTGATTTATGGGGTTTGTCTGCAGATATGTAAATGTTGGGGGAATGCTGCAGATATGTAAATGCGAGCAGGACCCGGTGCTGCGCATTCTCTGCCTTATTTATTCTTATCCTTATTTTATTTGCCTTCTCTCAGACTCCCACCCAGCCCAGCTGGTCACCCTGTATTAGACTCAGAGTCATGTGTATTTTCATCACTTACCTGAAGTTGAGTATTTCCCACGCTCGCATCGGCACCTGTGGCTGCTGCGAGGTGGCCGCGCTCCACAGCCACCAGCAAACATCTGGGTTATTTTTATACATTTTGCAGCATCTGCCTGAAGGGCTTGTCTCTTTTTAATCCTATTTTTTTCGGCGCCTCCTTTTTACTTTTTGCTGCTCTCCATGTTGTCTTCTCCTCTCTGTGTATGACTGATTGATTGGTCTAAAGAGGAGGGGCTGGTCTGGTCGGGCCGCCCGCCAAAGAGTGCTGAGAGATTTCATTGGATTAGCTCGATGTCGTTCAAGAAAATCAACCAATCGGCCGTCGCGATTGACAAAAAAATAGCTATAATTTATTTTTTTGGTTCATGACAGTCAGGACCGCCCGGGCGGCCCAAAAATCACCGACGGGGCGGCCGGCCCAGCGGGAATTTGCCCGGTGTGCCCGATGGCCAGTCCAGCCCTGCGCACTGGTTATATCTGAATATTTGTAGGTAAGTGACTTAAATTGAGTGCAAAAGCAGCCAAAGCTTCTGATAGTAAGAGAACTATTGAATATTCCAGTCAACTTGGTGTGATTAACTTTATTATTTGCAAAGGAAAACAAGTGTATTCAGAATAAAAGATGTATACTGTATACCCAACTCACCTGTGGCCAGTCTCCATTGAGCAGTTGCTCATCAGTCAAAAACTGAACTCCTCTCTCAATAGCCTGCTGGTCAGGATGTCTGTTAAACACAATAATTTTGTTCTTTTCTTCAGAATATCATATTGACTCCCGACCAAAACGCACCCTGTACAAAGTGTGAAAGAAAGCATGTGTTGGTAAACACCCCAAAGCTTCACCTGACAGCCATGAGTCCTAGCAAAGCCCAGCAGGTGTTGTGGATCTGAGCAGTGCTGCTCTGGATGTAGCGCCGCTGCTTACATGATTCAAAGGCCTCCCCCCAGCCTCCGTCTGACATCTGTTGGTCCAACAGGAACCGACAAGCCTTCTGCACCTCCTCAGGCACCTCCCTGGTTACAGAGGAAGCATCAGACTCAGTCTGCTCTGCAGGTAAAGTCCTGATTTGTGCAGGAGAAGTGAGTGTTCTTGAACACGTTCTTTGGTCGTCTTACTCGTTCTCATAAGTTTGACACAGGCAGGCAAAGGCTTCAAGGCCAAACCAGGTTCCATATGTGAAACACACTCCCCAGAACCTGAGGACAAGCAGAACCAGACTGAGTGAGACCTGTTAGTTAGTTATCAGGTGGTAAAACACTAAGTCCAGGCTCACCCTTCCCAGGATCCATCAGGTCTCTGCTTCCTCCTGCAGAACTCCAGACCTTCTCTCAGAGTGGATCTGAAGAATAAGAATTTTTTTTCTTAAAATGTAAGAAATCAGACAGACTGATTCTGTTCTGGGCATCAATAAGCAAAGCAGGAAACTTTTGCGTGGTCAGATGAGTCAAAACTGCTTCGGAAGCTTCATACGCCATGTCCTCTGTTTTAAACAGGACAGTCTCCATCTGACCTGTTATCATCATACATTTCAAAAGGCTGCCTCTCTGTTGCATTGGTGATTCTAGTATTGACAATGTATGTATTAAAAATGGCCCCAGCCATCAAAATGTTCCCCTCCATTCATCCATCCATCCATCATCTTTTACCGGCATCTTCCTTTTCAAAATACAGGGGGTCACTGGTGCCAATATCCAGCAATCACTGTGCGAGAGGCGGAGGACACCCTGGACAAGTCTCCAGTCCATCACAGGAACATACAGTATAGAGACAAATAACCATTCACTCTTTCATTCATGCCTAGGGACAATTTAGAGTTACCAGTCAGTCTAACATAACATGCATGTTTTTGGTCTGTGGGAGGAAACCGGAGTGCCCGAAGAAAACAGACGCATGCACGGAGAGAACATGCAAACTACACCCAGAATGGGACGTCAGTGTCACGCCAGAGGCCCCGTCTTCTGGGTATTTAAGGCGCTGACGCTCATCCATCAATCTCCAAAATGCACTTCACCGAGCTTTCAGCATTGAAAAGGGCCAGATATGTTGCACCTCATTCCCTTCCTTCAGGGAACATGAGTTATGGTGCATAACTTTCAGTTCCCTTATCAGTCAGTCACTCGGTGCAACATACTTGCTATGGGAACGTAATTCATTCACGCCCTTGAAATGCTCAGTAAAATGCATGCTAGTGTGAATGTCTGCCCTTGACCAGCAGGCATCTCAAGGCTACTTTCTACTGTGTGTTAGAAAGAACAGCCTGAGTGACATCACACGCAGTAACATCCAAACTGTAATGCTTTGCAAAAGTGTTTAATGAGCTCCAGTTCACAGCAGCACAAATGTCTGCAACTGGTACACCCTTGAACAGTGACCACGAAGTGGCCAAGCCCCTAGTCGAGTGAGCGTGCAATCCAGAAGGCACCTGTTGACCTTTGCTACTGTACGCCCTTTTAATGGCCTCAGTCACCCAATGTGAAAGGCGTTGTTTTGATAGGGCCTTTCCGGTAGCAGGTGCTGCAAAGCACACGAACAGTTGATTTGTTTTTCTCCATTCGGCTGTTCTCTGCATGCAAGTGTGTAAAGCTCTCACGGGGCAGAGAGCCTTCAGTCTTTCCTGTTCCTGAATGAGTACAGGAGCAGGTGGAAAGGAGGAGAGATCAAAGTCTAGACTCCTATGGTTCAAAGTCAAGACCTTAGGGATGTAAGTGGGATTAGGCCTTAGGGTGACCTTTGACCCGTCAGGGGCGAATCTGGTACACACTGGATGTACAGACAATGCATAAAGGTCACCCACGCGTTTCGCCGAGGAAAGTGCCAAGAGTAGAGCGGTTTTATAAGATAACAAGTCTATCTTAACCTCGCTCAGTGGCTCGAATGGAGGATCACAGAGAGCCCCCAAGACCAGGCTAAGATCCTAACCAGGGGTCAGGATCCTGTTGGGTGGTTTTGTCCTAAACACGCCCTTCATAAATCTTATTATGATTGGATACGCGCCAGGTGTCCAGTGTCCCCAGCCTTCGTGACAGGCTGAAATAGCTGATAGGGAAACTTTAATCGTTGAGAAAGAACAACCTTTTTCTAATAAGTCCTGAAGGCAAATCAGGAGCTGAGCCAGGTCGCATGAGTAAGAAATAATATTTCTTTCTGTGCACCAAGCTTCAAAAATATGCCACTTCTGTGCGTAGAGAGACTGTGTTGATACAACATGAGCATTTTGTATGGTTTTTACCACATTTTCCGGCAGGCCTGATGCCATCAGCTTGTTCTTTTCTGCCAACAAGCTGACATTTTTAACCGTTCTCGGCCTAGGCGGCGAGACTACTTCTTCTGGTGACATAGTTTGACCCTGAAGAAGAGCAGTTGGTGTATCCAGTTCCCCTCCAGGGGCCATGGAAGCTGTGACCCCTTGGAGGTCAACCAAGTTTGGGAGAAGGCCTTTTTGTTGATGTGCTTCCAGGCTGCTCTGATCGAGAGTGATCGAGGGCAGATGCAACCTGTCGTCTTTATTAGACAGAAGTGGAGCAGAATGTCTGTTTTCTCTCTCCTTGTTTCGGGTCATGGGACTGAGAAGCTGCGAGTTTTGTAAACGAGCAGATCTTCTGACCCCAATCTGTTTCCTGGATGGGTCCAGTTTACTGGTCCTTGGCCTTAACAGAGTGTTGGAACCAGACAAACCGGCCAGGGTCTGTTTCACCCGGTGAGGGGATATTGTTTAAGAGCAGAGCTGAACCAGTACAGTGAGAAAGGTCACGTGCTGCGGAATCACTGCTTGGACATTGCGTGTCACTCATTAATAATAAAGGGACAGCTGCCAACGTGAGAACGTGGAGATGATTCTTTGTGCTTGGCAGACTTTAAATTGTTTGGTGATAAAGAGCCCAGTTCCCTTCGAATAACAGGAAGAGGAATCTGATTCAGCTCTGATTTGTTTACACACACAGCAGCCTGAACACAAATGCTTTTGTGAACGTGTGAATCTAATGGTTTCCTGTGGGCATCTGACGTGGCCCCACCGTCGTTAGATTCTGTCGGCGCGTCTCCCTGAGGCACGGACATGTCACGTGTTAGCTTGGTTAGTGTATTGGCCGCCCCGTCGTTCACAATGGAGCGGGGACTGGAGCACGTGACCCCCTTACCTGTCTCAATGAGGGGTGGGGGGCCTGCTTGCAGATGCCTCTGTGCCTGTCCGCTACAGATGGAGCAGAGGTACCCTGCCGGGGTTCATTGATTATGCTAACACCCCGTGAGCCATGAGAGAGGGAGGGGGGGAAACGGCCCCCTCCCTTTATGATGGCTGGCAGGCCAGAGGGACCTGTTCTGCTGAAGTTAGTTGTGTTTTGTTGTTGTTTGTTGTTTTTGTTGTTTTGAAGTCAATAAAACAGAGAAGGGCTGTTTTTTTTTTAGCTTTATTCGTGCTTAAGTGTAACAACATGTTTGATTTTATGTCACTCACAGCAGGAAAAACATGATTTGTGCATGCAACAGAGTTACCAGCTATTTGTACCATGCTACAAATAAAGTCTGGACATGAACGGATCATTCCCCGTACCGCTTGGGCGGGTGACCGTGTAAAGTCAAGACGTGAACCTGGTTCATCAGGCACGCTTTTGTCTGTCATCCCGGTTCGACGAGGAGGCCCTGTGTCTGACCGCCTGGCGGAGGACAAACCTGTTTTTGCTCCATGCATGCTCGGTACGAGGTGGACCCGGCGGTGGTCTCTGCCGATGCTCATCCTCGTAGGCCGGCCTCTTCTGCGGTAGGGCACACGTTGCAGAGCGGTGTCGAGGCTGCGTAGGTCTGCCTCCAGCAGACTCCCTGGGGGGGCAAAGCTTCTCCTGGGAATGCCCACCCGGAGAGCTTCGGCCTGTTTGCGCCTTTGGTCCAGCTTGGTCAGAATTTGATCCAAAGCTTTCCCAAATAATCCCGTCGGCTCTATCGAGTGGTGGCAAAAAGGCACCTTTTGTCCCTCGGGGAGATCCGTTAAAGTCATCCACAGATGGCATATCGCGATGACCACTTCTGCCATGCCTCTGCCTTGAGCAACAGCGGCTGTCCCCATCATGCAAAGCACGAAGTCTGTTGCCCTGCGGGCTTCATCCAGCAAGTCAGCGGCAGCCTGCTTGTCCGTCGTTACCTGGAGCTGTTGCAGCTTTTCAGCTAGGTAAGCCTGTATCAACGTGGATGCGTTCAAGGCGCGTGCCGCAAGTCCCTGAGCTCTGTAGCATTTCTCGAGAAGAGAAGCTGAGGCTCAACAAGCTTTGCTGGGAAGAGTTGGTTTTGTCCCGGATGACTTGGGAGCCAGGTGAGATGCCAATGTGTCCTCAATTTGAGGCACATTGGCTATTCCCACCTCATCCATCCCGTCCACGTCGAGGAACTGTGAGAGTGGTAAGAGCATGGGAGCTCTGGGCTGAGGCCAGGTGCGAGTTAGTTCTGTGAGGAATTCCGGGAACACGGGCATCCTTTGCCTCGTGGCGGCCTGCTGCTTTGAGTAAAAATAGTTTCCTGCCAGCCTTGTGACCTGTTGACGAGGCGGAGACTCTAGCCATGGGTTGTGCAACACGTCCGTTGCTCTGTGGCACAGGTCGAACAGAGCAGGGATGGAAAAGACAGTTTCCGGGAGCACAGGTACCGGGGTCTGGGAGAGGTCTTCTCCCTGTTCCTCCAGTTTGATGTCTGCGTCCTCCGCGGAAAATTTGCCTGAGGCTGAAATCGAGATCTCGTCCTCGTTCATCATGCCTCGAGTGTCGAATTCGACTGTTAAATCCACCATAGGAGCCAGTACGTCAGGGCTGTCACCCCATTCGACTCGCGTGCTGTCGTGTAGAGCCATGTTCTCGAGCTCCGGCGTGGGAGTGAGGGGCTCAGTGGTGTCCGCATCCGCTGGCACTGCTGGGGCGCCCATGGCCTTGGCGACGAGGTCAACCCGGTGCCGTAGCACCGCATCCAGCATCTGGCTGTAGTGTGGGCAAAAGTCGGGTGTATCCAGCGTTGTTTTTGCGTGTAACATTCCCAGGCAGACTGGACAGGCCTCATGGGTGTCCGTCGCCGCGAGGGAGAAACCGCATCCGCTAGGACAGGCGCGCGAAGTTGGGCTCGCTGTCCTGCTGGTTTTCCTTGGAAGTCTTGTCTTTCGCTTTCCTTTCTCCGGAGGCATGTCCGAGATAAGGCGAGGGAGTCCTTCCAGAATTATTTTTCTTTTAATTTGTTTAGACGTCTCTTCCGTCGTGTCGCTTTCGCTGGCTAGCCCGCTACGAATTAGCAGGGGTAGTGGTTGTGACGCAGTTAGCGCCGTCGAGTGAAGCAGTCTGCGGAGAGAGGAGAAGAAAATAATTCGGGGTTAAGAGAAAATGTGCCGGACTAGCTTTCGCTAGTCCAGCAGTACACAGGAATAATTCTCTGTGCGCTCTGTGTAGGGAGCAAGCTCACCTCTGGTTGAGCGATGAAGCAACAGAGAAGTCTCGCGAAGAGAGGTAGTTCAGGTTTAAGCGAGGTGAAGGGCAAAAAAGAGAAAGATGGATGGGCGTCAGTCGCTTAAATACCCAGAGGGCGGGGCCTCTGGCGCGACGTTGACGCCCTAGCCGTAAAGGCGTGATTGTATTCCTTCAGGTAATTGCGCGGGGATGCAATTCCCATAGCAAGTATGTTGCACCGAGTGACTGACTGATAAGGGAACATCTAAAATCACAAGATTTGCTCAGTTTTTCAATTTAGAAATGTTTTCACATCTGAATGATTCAGAGGTCTTCGATAACTGGAAAAAAGAAACTAACACAAATTAATGCCTAGCATTCCTTGGATAAAAACATTAAATGGCAGGGCCCCAAGGGAAACTAACATTTTGGCCTAAATTTTGGACTTTGGAAGTTATTGGAGTTGCTTGGTCCCTCTTTAAATTTTTGTTTTTTTCTTTAGTCGCTTCTGAACTGTTGAAATCTGTTCTTTTGTAACTAGGTAAACACATGACTGTAGATTTTTTTTTTTCCTTTTTCAAGTCTCTGTACAACTAACATATTTTTATTTTGCAAAATTCAGTTGTACATCAACTACATTCATACCTCTTTGTACACCTTTGTTAAACTGAAAGCCAAAAGGCATTCATGTACACCTGATTGTGTCACTGAGGTTTCCTGGTAATGTACATTTCCTCCCTAATCATCAGGAATTTTTCACTGTCCTGTACTCGTGTACCTTATCTCTTCTGTGCGGTGACCAGGATAGGACTTCTCGAAAAGCCTCAAAGCCTGCATCACTGATGAGGTACACTCCACGTATGTATGGTCTAACATGATGTCACCTGTTGAAGACAGAAAAGAGTGATAACATCCATACACCCATCCATCCATCCATCCATCCATCCATTTTCCGCTTGTTCTGAAGTCAGGTCTCAGGGGCAGCAGCTTGAGCAAGGAGGCCCAGACATCTCTTTCCACAGCCACTTCTTCCAGCTCTTCCGGGAGTACCCCAAGGCGTTCCCAAGCCAACCGAGAGACAGTCTATCTCCAGCGTGTCCTGAGTCTTCCCCGGGGTTTCCTCCTTGTCGGAAATGCCCGATGCACCTCCCTATGGAGATGCCCAGAGAGCATCCTTACCAGATGGCCAAACCACCTCAACTGGCTCCTCTCGATGTGGAGGAGCAGCGGTTCTACTCCGAGTCTCTCCTGGATAACTAAATTTCTCACCCTATTTCTAAGGGAGAGTCCAACTCCCCTGCGGAGGAAACTAATTTCTCATTTCACCGATGGACAATCAAGTTAATTCTTGTTGGGATTCTTTTGGTTGGTTGGTTCCTACATGGCTGCACTTGCCCAGAGGCAAATTGTTTAAATTTATTGGTGCCTTGAGCAACAGTCAGTGTTTTTTATATATAAAGTAATTATGGACTACTCTTGACCTTTGACCTGGTGGATTCTGTGGTCATCCACAGTAGGTATCCTCTACTATAGATCATTGTCAGAGAGGCTGATATTTGATAACAGACTAGATTGCCCCTCTTCTTTGCTGGAATAGAGCAGACATTCTAAAACCTGTAGAGCTTCATGATTTACATATCCTCCAGGAGTAATTTGACATAAGCTGAACTATCCAAGGCCAAATGGGGGAGCCAGTTTCAGATAAACAACAATTGTTTTGGGACAGGCCGACTACTGATTTCCCATCTGCATTCATAGTTTCTATTGGTACACTCAATGGCGAATCCAAACAGCCAGATTCGTTATCAATCCGCCTTTCTGTGCTCGTAGCCTTCTCCAAGGTCGATTTCTTCATGCTAGCGAGTTCTAGGAGCCGCAATTGTCGTGCGATTCTCAGAAACCACATCCAGCTTATGGTTTAGCTCGCAAAGCATCTGAGTCTGAGCGCTCGAAGCACAGTGCAATCCTTCATATAAGGCAGATAGCCTCACCGTTGCCAATACTGCTGTCAACGTCTTCCTAATTTGTCCATATCCCAGGTACCCGCTGATACCAAAAAGCAGAAACCCTGTTATCATAAATCCAATTATGTATGCATCTTCAGCGTCTTTAACGGACAATACAGACAGGCCCATCATCTTCCATTCACCCCAGGAATTCCATGATATATCCAGCTGTATGCATGTGGGTTCTCCTTCACCTTGTCTTCTCTTCGAGAAAATTTAATCAATTGCGTTGAGAGACCAGCTGACCAGATCCATAATATCTTACAATACGGAAGATGTGTAAAGAGAGTCTGAGACTCTGAGATTCACAGGTCAAGAGCAGAAGCAGTAGGGAGACAGGAGAGTGAAAGAATGTGTTCATCTTCGTTGAGAGCAAGTAAAAAAAAACCCAACAAGAACAAAACCCTGAGATACTTGAACTCCTCCACTTGAGGCAGAACCTCACCCTTGACCCATAGAGAGCAATCCACCCTTTACCAACTGAGGACCATGGCCTCAGATTTGGAAGTGCTGATTCTCATTCTCACAGTGATTGCAGTAAACAAATTTTCCATTTTAACCCAGCATTTTGAACATGATAATACTGCAGTTTATAGACAGAAAGAAAAATATTGTCATGTTTTGTGTTCAGTTTATTGGTTTTATGTTTGATTTGAATAAAGCTCTTCTGCACAGAACTGAGGAAGGTTTTAATCTTTATTTAATTAAGTTGTGGTTTAGGACTAACTAAACCTCATAGTGAAGGGTTTGAAATGAAGTCTGCAAGAGACTTACTAAATATCTCACATGGGTTGAGCCATTCCAGGAATTCTCCCCCTCTTGTAGTTTCATATGTTGCAAATCCTCCATCTTTGTTTCTCATGCTCAGCAGCTGAAGAACAACAACAGAAATGTGATGGTAAAAGTAAGTTTCTTTCAGTTGCTCCCTTCTTCAGGCATCACCACAGCATGCCAACTTGCCTGAAACATTTGGCAATTTAAGAAAGTTCATGCTCAGTAATCCAGGTATCACATCCAATAGTTCTCAATCAGGTCATCTGGACAGTTGACCTGTCCAGATGACCTGATTGAGAATTATCGGATTTGGCAATTTGTTTTCAAGGTTCAAGGATTCAAGGTTCTTTATTTGTCATTTGCACCCCATGTGTTACATGTGGTGGAATGAAATTATGTACACAGGGTCCCAGTTATACCCAACAATAAAATGTAAAAGAAAAACAGTAATAAGATCTAATATTTGAACTAAGAAAACATCAGCTAAATATACACTAAGCACTAGTAGCATTAAAAAACAATACGCTGAACAGCAGCACGAACATGGGTCTCTGTGAGCAGATGAGCACACATGAACACTGCAACATGAAACAGATCAGCAGCAACATGAGACAGATCAGCAGCAACATGAGACAGATCAGCAACAACATGAAACAGATCAGCAGCATTGTGAAACAGATCAGCAGCAACATGAAACAGATCAGCAGCAACATGATGTGCTTTTTTTCACATTGATTCCTGGTTAGATATTCATGAGTTTAACAGCCTCGGGGTAGAAGCTGTTCCTCGGTCTATTGGTTCTACACTTAAAGTTCCTTAACCTCCTTCCTGAGGGGAGCAGGGCAAAAAGTGTGTGTGGTGGGTGAGTGGGGCCCTTCATGAATCAGGTGGCCCTCTTCCTGCATCTAGAGGTGTACTGTATTTTCCGGTCTATAAGTCATATCTTTTTGCCTAATTTGCATGCCCTGCGACTAATAGAGAGGTGAGACTTGTTTATGGATTTTTTCCCATATTTCTAGACCAATTATTGGTTCAGATATGACCGTTTTTCATTTTGGCAAAAAATGGTGCAGTACCACTTTTGTCCGCTAGGGTACACCGACCGTTCCCACCTCGTGTCCGACGGCAGGCTCCTCTGGTCGGACTGACTGTCGCAGCTCGGCCTCCGGCTCTGGAGCTCTGACACTTCCAGAGAGTCCACCGACCGTTCCCAGCTCATGTGTCCGAAGGCAGCCTCCTCTGGTCAGACACACTCTGTCGCAGACCGGCCTCGTGCTCTGGAGGCATGAACTGTTAGCTCAGTGTTTGTTAGCAAAATTGCTCACTCGGCGTATTTTCTTTAAACTTACAGAAAGTATTTATTTGGTGGTCATTTACAAACTGGTAGCTGTTGGAGTTAACTTCTCCTCCTCCACCATAACCCTCAGCACTGGCTCTCCTCAAGGATGTGTGTTGAGCCCTCTCCTGTTCACTCTGCTCACATATGATTGTACAGCCACACATCCAGGCTGTCATATTGTTAAGTTTGCAGATGATACAGCGGTGGTGGGATGCATCACAAACAATGATGAGTCCAGCTACAGACAGGAGGTGGAACACCTGGAGAGCTGGTGCAAAGAGAATAACCTTCACATGAATGTGAAGAAGACAAAGGAGATGATTGTGGACTTCAGAAGGAACAAACACACCCATGCCCCACTGAACATAGGTGGATCTGCAGTGGAAGTGGTCTCCAGCTACAAATACTTGGGTGTACACATGAATGATAACCTCAGCTGGAGCAACAACACCACCAGCCTGATCAAGAAAGGTCATCAGAGACTCTACTTCCTCAGACGGCTGAGACGTGCTGGTCTGAGCAGCCCAGTTCTCACCTCGTTCTACAGGTGTGCAGTGGAGAGCATCCTGTGCTCCAGCATCAATGTGTGGCATGGAGGCTGCACAGTTGCAGAGAGGAAAGCTCTACAGAGAGTGGTGAAGGCTGCACAGAAGTCTGTTGGAGTCAGTCTCCCCACCATCACAGACATTTACACCTCCAGATGCAGGAAAAGAGCCACCTGCATCATGAAAGACCTCACTCACCCAGCACACTCACTCTTTGCCCCACTCCCCTCAGGACGGAGGTTGAGGAGCATCAAATGTAGAACCACTAGACTGAGGAACAGCTTCTACCCTGAGGCTGTTAGACTCATGAATAAATAAATAATAAGAATAATCACTGTGAAATATCACATCATGCTGATGCTGATCTGTTTTCTTGTTGCTGTGTTCATCTGTGACCATCTGCTCATACAGACTCGTGTTCGTGCTGCTGTTTTTCTACTACATTAGGGCTTAGTGTATTACTAGTTGATGTTTTTCTTAGTTAATCCTAGATGTTATTACTGTTTTTCTCTTGCATTTGTTGTTGGATGTAACTGGGACCCTGTGTACATAATCTCGTTTTCATCACATGTACTACATGCGGTGCAAATGACAATAAAGACTCTCTGACTCTGACTCTGACTCTGAGTTGTTTGAGATAAAATTCAATGTTTTATGGGCATAAATGTGTCGCCTTTAGCTTCGTTGTCTTTGCGTGTAGATTTGAGCAAATATCTCATAAACCAATCGGCGTATTTTCTTTAAACTTACAGAAAGTAATTATTTGGTGGTCATTTACAAACTGTTAGCTGTTGGAATTGTTTGAAATACAATTCGATTTATTTATAATTTATTTTCGCAGCGCACGCGACTGTTTGGAAGACGTCAAAGCGAAACAATTTAAATCCAGCAGATTTGACCATTACGTGAATTTATTAAGGAACCGTTAAGCTAAGACACATGTTTGCTATAATTTTCAGCAGACAAATAATTGTTTTTACCGTGTTAATCATGTTAAAAGTTCTTCTGTGCATGTTTCTGTGGCCGCCATTTTCAGCAGGGCAAATGACGCGCTGACGCATCGCGTAGCGGTGACGCATAATAGATGCGACTTAAATAAAGGTGCGACACGTTTATGGATTTTTCCAATTTATTGCCAATAATTGGACAAAGCGACTTATAGAAAGGTGCGAGTTATCAGGCGGAAAATACAGTACATGTCTGTGATGGTGGGGAGACTGACTCCAACAGACTTCTGTGCAGCTTTCACTACTCTCTGCAAAGCTTTTCTTTCTGCAGCTGTGCAGCCTCCATGTCACACATTGATGCTGGAGCACAGGATGCTCTCCACTGCACACCTGTAGAAGGAGGTGAGGACTGAGCTTCCTAAACTTTTTACGCCGGATGCCCTTCCTGATGCAACCTGGGATCAAACCGACAAAATCACAAAACTGCAGCTCTTCAAGCTACCACAGCCACTAACAACAGACACGTGATGGAAAAGCCAAAATGGAATAAGTCTGCTGTTGTTTTTAGGTGCCTAGCGTCTAACAACCCGGTTTTAGGCAAATAGCATTTTTTCTGAACCGCGACAGTCTTCAAGCCCAGAGCTTACTGTATATACAGGTATTTCATATATTTTGGCCAGTTTGAGCCGGACTGGTTCTAAATGTTACTCAGCTGTAGATTTAGTCAGTGATTTTTATCCAAGTTTTATTAATTTTCTTGCTATCAATTTTGCATGTTTTATCTATTGGAACAAGCAGAAGATAATGGATGAATGTTTCAACTTTTATCTTTGTTGTGCAGCTTAGTCATGGCAAACTTTCTGAAGCAGCTGCATATTTTTTATAATTAATGTTTTACTTTAAAGTTGCGCAAGTAGTTCTATGTTCTTTCTCGTTGTATGTAAAAAAAAATGAAAAAATAAAATAAACGAAAACACTTTGTTGAAAAAGCTAAAAGAAGCTAAACACCATCTAAAAGTAGGAAAGAGCCAGCAAAAAGTAGCAAAAGACTAACAAAATGCTAAAAATAGTAAAATGCTAGTTAAAAGCAGCAAATGGAAAATATTAAAAGTAATAAGCTAGCTAAGCTAAAAACACAATTCAATCTAAATTTTTAGAAGTCTAGCTAAAAGTATGGGAAAGGTACTTAGAAGCTAAAGATAGCAAATCGCTGGCTAGAAACTAAAAGTTGCAGAACAGTAGATGCAAGTAGCTAAAGGTTAGCTAAAGGTAGCAGAAGACTAGAAGTCAAAGCATCTCTTAAAATAATGTCTTTATTTGTGAAAGGCTGAAGTATCGCAATGTGTTTAGAAGTAGATTGCAAAAAAAGGTAAAAATAATAAGAAAAACAGAGAACAATTAGGGTACTTTTAGTGAGCTATCATCACTAAAACTAATGAATTACAGTTGATGGACTTTCAAAAAACAAAAAGCTGACTAAATGGGTGCACGCTTCTGGTAACTGACCACATTGACAGCATCAAACAGACGATCAGAGCTGAACGGCTGTTTGATAGAGGGACAGAGCTCCTCCAGGAGCATCACGGACTTCAGGCCTTCTGCTGTGCAGTCAGACACGATCCAGTTAAAGTGACGATTAGTCAATGGGAAACCACCCTAACACACACAGAAACACAGTGCATGAGCTGTGAATGCAGAACAGCCATAAAAAAATTGCTCTGGCAACCAAAGATCAGGAATAATAGAGTAAGCAGGACTAACAAATATACAAATAAAAATAAATGTAAACTAATAAATTTATAGATGGCAAAAAACAAATTGGACAGATTTTTTTTTTCATTTCTAATTTTTTGTTAGTCTAAAACATGTTTATGTATTTTCAGAGTCAGAGAGAGTCTTTATTGTCATTTGCACCGCATGTGGTACATGTGATGAAAACGAGATTATGTACACGAGGTCCCAGTTACATCCAACAACAAATGAAAGAGAAAAACAGTAATAACATCTAGAACTAACTAAGAAAAACATCAACTAGTAATACACTAAGCCTAATATAGTGGGAATAAACAGCAGCACGAACATGAGTTTGTATGAGCAGATGGTCACAGATGAACACAGATGAACACAGCAACAAGAAAACAGATCAGCATCAGCATGATGTGATATTTTGCAGTGTTTATTTTTTATTTTATTTTTATTTATTCATGAGTCTAACAGCCTCAGGGTAGAAGCTGTTCCTCAGTCTAGTGGTTCTACACTTGATGCTCCTCAACCTCCGTCCTGAGGGGAGTGGGGCAAAGAGTGAGTGTGCTGGATGAGTGAGGTCTTTCATGATGCAGGTGGCTCTTTTCCTGCATCTGGAGGTATAAATGTCTGTGATTGTGGGGAGACTGACTCCAACAGACTTCTGTGCAGCCTTCACCACTCTCTGCAGAGCTTTCCTCTCTTCAACTGTGCAGCCTCCATGCCACACGTTGATGCTGGAGCACAGGATGCTCTCCACTGCACACCTGTAGAAGGAGGTGAGGACTGGGCTCCTCAGACCAGCTCGTCTCAGCCGTCTGAGGAAGTAGAGTCTCTGATGACCTTTCTTGATCAGGCTTTTTTTTCTAATTATTGTTATTATAATAAAAAGTATACACATTTATTGTCAAATTTGAGCCGATGACAGGATTCTAAGGCAGTGTATAAACAAAATAGAGAGAAATGTGCTTCATTCACTCAATTTATCTTTAATTTATTACCTGCCTTTCATGGTGGCTGGGGCTTATGTAGTTAATTACTGTGTCTGCACATGTATCTGTTAGCAAAATAATTAATGAACCAGAGGACAGATTTTAAGGAAATGTTCAGAAATTATTCACTGGAAAAACATCTACCGTATTTTCTGGACTCTGGAAAGTCCATCAGTCGCATCTTTTTGCCTAATTTGCATGCCCTCCAACTTATAGAGAGGTGAGACTTGTTTATGGATTTTTTTCCATATTTTTAGACCAATTTTTGGCTCAGATATGACCGTTTTTCCATTTTGGCAAAAATGGTGCAGTACCACTTTCGGCCGCTAGGGGTGCAGTACCACCTTTGTCCGCTAGGGTACACCAACAGTTCCCATCTCAAATGTGTCAGACGAGAGCCTCCTCTGGACGGACTCAAGGCTGGTTTATACTTCTTGTCGCACGTCTTTTACCCCCCGTCGAGTGAACCTAGCGATGACGTAATTGCGTGCGTCACTGATCGCATGAGTGTTTATACTTGTAAGACGTGGGGGATACATTATAGTAAATCCCTCCTTCTTCCCTCCCACTGCATACGTGGGCGAGTCTACTCAGGGTCTCCGCTCGCTTTAAACTCGCATTTTTACAAAACAGCTGAGTTTTCTTTGTTTTAAAAGCTGCGCACATGCGCGATCCTCTTCATTTTGTCAACTTTACACGCGCGTGCTTTAGCTCCTGTGTGGGCGCGTGTTCGGAAATATATATATATATATAAATATATATGTATTGGTGTGTGTGTGTGTTGGGGTTTTTGCACGCAGTTTGCATGTGCGCGTGCACAGACGAGTTTCTCTTCAAAACTATCCATGTCAAAGCAAAAACGCCCACAAACTTTGAACCAATCACACGCTCGAGCCACATCCACTGTGTCTCAGAGTTCTGACTGGGGGCAATGTACAAGGCAGCTGTCACCGGGGGATCGCAGCGGGAGTGCAGACGGAAGTTGCGCAACTTTTTTTCACTCAACTGGGGGTAAAAGACATGTGACAAGAAGTATAAACCAGCCTTTAGTCTGTCGCAGCCAGGCCTCCTGCTCTGGAGGTATGAACTAGCTACTTCGCTGTTAGCTCAGTGTTTGTTAGCAAAATAGGTCAAGAACCACAGGGCAGATTTTGATCAAACTTACAGAACGTAATCACTAGATGGATATTTACAACTGATTAGCGTTATGAGATGTTTGAGATAAAATTCGATGTTTTATAGATGTAAATGTGTTGCGGTTAGCTTCGTTGATTTTTCCTTGTACGTTTGAGCAAATAGCTCATAAACCACACAGCAGATTTTTTTTCAAATTTACAGAAAGTAATCACTAGATGTACATTTACAAACTGTTAGCTGTTGGAGTTATTTGAGATAAAATGTGATGTTTTGTAGACGTAAATGTGTCGCGGTTAGCTTCGTTGTTTTTCCTTGTACTTTTTCAAAGCGAAAATTTTTAAATCCAGCAGATTTGACCATTACGTGAATCTATTAAGGAACGGTTAAGCTAAGACACATGTTTGCTATAATTTTCAGCAGACAAATACTGTAATTGTTTTTACCATGTTAATCTTGTGAAAAGTCCTTCCGTGCATGCTTCTGTTGTCGTCATTTTCAGCAGGGCAAATGACGCGCTGACGCGTCGCGTATGGCGGTGATGCATAATAGATGCGACTTATATAAAGGTGCGACCTGTTTATGGATTTTTCCAATTTATTGACAATAATTGGACAAAGCGACTTATATATAGGTGCAACCTATAGTCCAGGAAATACTGTACATGTGGTTAATCAACTTGATTCAAGATGGGGGCATGGGGACATGGCCACCACAGCTAATTAACATTAGCAAACAGAAAAGTGTCCATAACTCGGTCAAACAGATATTGAGCTAGCATTTGTTGTCGTAGTAGCTGGAAGTCACTGGTTCTGTGTCAGATTTCACTAGTACCCGATTTGTGTTTGGACTGTTTTTGTCCTGGTGAGCTTTCTGAATTGTCAAAAATAATAGCTTCATCCAAACCATCCACATGGGGCAGCTGTGGCTGAGTGGTTAGATCAGTCATCCTTCAATGCAAGAGTTTGGGGTTCGAATCCACTAGCAGTCACATGCCGAAAGGTCCCAGGGCTAGACATTGAATCCCTCATTACCTTCGATGTGTGTCCCATTGGTGTATGAAAATGATAAATTACTGATTATTCTCTTTAGAATGATTTGTTCAATTAGCTTTGTAGATATATGGTAGAGTGCAATGAGGGCACAGATTGTAGTGTAAAGTGCTTTGATTGTCTTGATAAGGTAGAAAGGTGCTATAAAAGTACAGTCCATTTACCACATGGACTGTACTTATACAGTATGGACTGTATAACAACAATTTCCTATTCTGGACAAGACATCCCCCTCTCCACCTCTGTTACAAATCTTGGAATAAAAATGGACTCTCATCTTACATTTGAAAATCACATTAAGCGTCCATTTAAAACCTGCTTCTTCCATCTTCGAAACATCTGGAAAAATTGAAAGAGGATCTGGATAAACAAGACTGGAATGATGTGTATGTTGATCAATGGTGGGATGTAACTAAGTACAAATACTTAGTTACTGTACTTAAGTACATTTTTCATGTATCTGTACTTTACTTAAGTAGAATTAAATGTAGGTACTTTTACTTTTACCCCACTACATTTTACATGAAGTATCTGTACTTTCTACTACACTACATTTCTATAATGTGTTGAGTTACAAGTTATTTTCACATTGCAGTTTTTTGATTTGTCGTTAGTTTGAAAGTAACTGATGTTGAGAGAGGCGTTGGTCCACTGAATCACTGCAAAGTGGACAGGTAACATTAGACCTGCCTTCAAGAAGAGCTGTGTTAAATAAAAACTTTCAAAGGTTTAATGGTAAATGGAGCTTACTTATATAGCGCTTTCCAGCCCCCATTGAGGGGCCCCAAAGCGCTTCACAGCACCAACCATCCGCCCATTTATACACACATTCATACACTGGTAGCAGTAGATTGCCTTGCAAGGCGCTGCCTGTCTTACTGGGAGCATCTCGGGGTTAAGTGTCTTGCCCAGGCCCGAGACCTTCTGGTCCTGAGCTGGCTGCCCTACCTCTACACCATCTCGGCCCCACTAATCATTCCTTATTATTCTTATTTTGCTTAATGACATTTAACTCTAAATGTCATCCCTGAAATTCTGACGCACAGAATCACAAGTCCAAGTGTAAACTGTGTCACAGAGTGAACACAATAAAAACATGTATCATCTGCAGCATTGTTCATTAAAATGGCTCAATACTATTTATGTATTACAGAAAATATATATAAACTACGCACACTTAACGGTATTGTATAGACCATTGCATTAGGTAATATGTTCAGGAAGTACTTTTACTTTAATACTTTAAGTATTCTTAAAAGCAAGTACTTATTTACTTTTACTTAAGTAAAAATATTAATATGGTACTTCTACTTTTACTAGAGTACATTTTTGTCTGTTTATTTGTACTTTTACTTAAGTATAATGTTTGAGTACTTTCTCCACCACTGATGTTGATGATGCGAACAGAGCATATGATGAGTTTATGAATATCTTGGAAACCCTGTATGTAAAGAATTGTGTGCAAACAAATTACACAAAGAGAAATACGAATGATCAACCATGGATGACAAAAGGGTTAAGAAATGCATGTAAAAAAAAGAATTATTTGTATTCATGTTTCTTGAAATTACGAAGTCAGAGCGCAGAAGAAAAATATAAAAAGTATAAAAATAAATTAGTAGGGATTATAAGGAAACATAAGAAAGAATATTATAGTAAATTATTAGATAAAACTAATGGTGATATGAAAGCAACATGGCGAGTAATGAATGGTGTACTGAAGAATCATAAAGCAAAAACTGGTATTTCAAAATATTTTGTAAAAGACAACGATGAAGTTCATGATGAAAATGAAATTGTTAATGGATTTAATCAATATTTTGTAAATGTTGGATCAAGCCTTGCAGCTAAGATACCAAAAGTAGATAAAAATATGATCCACTCAATTACAGGTTGTGCAAATAGTATTTTCCTAAATGGAACTAACAAAGAGGAAATAATGAATGTAGTAAAACATCTTACAGACAAGAGATCGAAAGACTGGGTGGACATGGATATGATGTTTGTAAAGGACATAATGAGCCATATTATTGAGCCGTTCACATACATATGTAACTTATCATTTTCAACAGGAATTTTTCCAGATAATATGAAAGTAGCTAAGGTCGTTCCTCTTTTTAAAAATGGTGATAAATGTGTATTCAACAATTATAGACCTATATCCTTGTTACCACAGTTTTCAAAAATTCTTGAAAAACTATTTGTGAACAGACTAGACCAATTTATAGATAAACAAAATATTCTAAGCAACAGTCAGTATGGGTTTAGATCAAAAAACTCTACATCAATGGCTCTCATGGAATTAATGGAACAAATAACTACTGCTGTCGATCAAAAACAACATTGTATCAGTATCTTTGTTGATTTAAAAAAAGCATTCGATACTATTGATCACACCATTCTCCTTGAAAAACTGAACAAATATGGTATTAGAGGACCAGCATTACAGTGGGTATCTAGCTACTTAAAAAATAGGAAACAATTTGTACAAATAAATGATGTAAGATCTGACCTCTGTAATATCACATGTGGAGTTCCCCAAGGCTCTGTACTTGGACCAAAGCTTTTTATTTTATATGTGAATGACTTGGTAAATGTGTCAGGACTCCTTAAATGTGTACTTTTCGCTGATGATACCACTTTTTTCTGTTCAGGTGAAGATATAGAACAAATGTTAGAATTGATAAAGACAGAATTTGTCAAGATACAAACTTGGTTTAAAATAAATAAATTATCATTAAATCTAGAAAAAACTAATTACATGATATTCGGTAATAAAAAGAAAACTGTTGATGTTCCACTCAAAATTGAGGATGTTGAGATTTGTAGAGTGAATGAGGTGAAGTTTTTGGGTGTTATCATTGATGACAAACTGACATGGAAACAACACATAAATT
Source organism: Garcialebias charrua (assembly GCA_038048925.1). NCBI lineage: Eukaryota > Metazoa > Chordata > Actinopteri > Cyprinodontiformes > Rivulidae > Garcialebias > Garcialebias charrua. Next base: position 94,653 of record JBBPBX010000029.1, on the reverse strand, counting down.
CTGTAAGAATAAAAATAGCTAAATCGATAGCAGTACTGTACAAAGTCAGAGACCTATTGAATGATAAAGCTCTGTATTTGTTGTATAACACAATCATTGTTCCACACTTAATCTATTGTATTGATGTTTGGGGGAAAGCGTGTAAAACAATCACAAAGCCTATTTTTGTATTACAGAAAAGAGCTGTAAGAATTATCACTAGAAAGCATTACCGTCATCCATCAAGTACATTATTTTATCAACTAAAATTATTGAAGTTCCATGATTTGGTAGACTATAATATTTTATCAGTTATGTATAGAGCTCAAAATAATGCATTACCTTTAAATATCCAAATGCACTTTGTTAAAAGACAAAGTTGTTATAATCTTAAGGGAACAGAGTTGTTTGTAAAACCACAATTCAGAACCAGTTTGAAGGGACGTTCTACCTCAATCCAGGGAATTAGATTATGGAATGGCTTGGAGAATGTAGTTAAAAATGCCAAGTCAATGTTTACATTTAAAAAAATGATCAAAACAAATGTGTTAAAAAAATATATGTGAAATAACGTAATGTGTATTGTATTAGTTAGAAAATTAGAAAGAGTTAGTCATTTTGTACTGTTAGTTAGAAAATTAAAAAGAGTTAGTAATTTTGTACTGTTGGTTGAAGAATATTATTGTTTAACCTGACTGTTGGAAAAAGTTGGTTGAAGATTATTATTGTTTACATGGTTTGACTACTGTTGTTTAATCTGATTGTTGGAGATAAGGGGCAGATATAATAAGATTTATTCTTCTTTCTGCCACCTTTCATTTTTTTACATTTTGTACACTATCATTATGAGATTGCCTTGTATTGTTTCTTTTGTAAAAAAATGAACAAATTTAATAAACATAAACATAAACATCTCCAGACTTCGCCCATCCCTAACTTTTTCCGATGCTGAGAAGCTCGTCCATGCTTTTGTCTCCTCCAGGCTCGACTACTGCAACTCCCTGTTTATTGGAATCCCTGGCAAAAACCTTCAGAAACTTCAATATATTCAAAACAGTGCAGCAAGGATCTTGTTGAGAGTTCGTAAATTTGAACATATTACGCCCATTCTCCATAACCTTCATTGGCTTCCTGTCACCTACAGAATTCAGTACAAAACTGCTCTCATTACACATCAATGCTTACACGGAACTTCACCAGATTATCTAAAGGACATTCTTGTTCCATATTCATCCACCCGGTCTCTACGGTCACAGAGCGGTAATCTCCTTCACATTCCGAGAACCAAATTAAGGACCATGGGAGACTGGGCTTTCAGTGTGGCTGCCCCCGCCTATGGAACTCCCTCCCTGACTACCTGAGAGCTCCACAGTCACTGGTTGACTTTCAAAGTGGCTTGAAGACCTTTCTTTTTAAGTGAGCCTATTCTGCCTCCTCATGATTCTATCTTTGATCTTAGTTGATACTGTTATTGATTTTACTTGTTTTGTCACTTGTTTTATTTGACCTTTGATTTTGTTGCACTTTGTAGCACTTTGAGATTTTCATTAATGAAAAGTGCGTCATAAATTGAATTCATTATTACTATTATTATTACCACATGTCTGCTAGATCCCATCCCAACCAGACTATTTAATGAGGTATTACCCTTAAATAATAACCACTTCTTGGATCTGCTTTATTTGTCTCTAATAAATGGTTACGTACCACTGAGCTTTAAGATTGCGTAATTAAGCCTTTACTTAAGAAACATGTTATTAAACAGTATGGAATGAATTTAATTCTTATGCTGATGATACAGTTATATTTGTCCATGAAACCTAATGAATCCAATTAGCTACTTAGACTACAGGCATGTCTTAAAGACATAAAACCTGGATGACCCTATTTTCTGCTTTTGAACACAGACAAGACTGAGGTTTTGGTTTTTGAACCTCAACTCAAGAATACATTTTTCAGTCTTTCGCCCTCCTTGGATGGCATTAATTTGGCCTCCAGTTTTAATGTTAAAAATCTTGGTGTTATTTTTGCTCAGGACATGTCCTTTAATCCCCACATAAAAAATTACTAGAAGCGCCTTCTTCCACCTGCGTAATATTGCTAAAATTAGAAACATATTGTCTAAAAATGACGCAGAAAAACTGGCTTATGCATTTGTCACGTCTAGACTGAACTATTGCAATGGTTTATTTTTTGGGTGTCCAAATACTTCTTTAAAAAATCTTCAGTTAATCCAAAATGCTGCTGCCAGAGTCTTAACTGGAGTTAGTAGGAAAGATCATATCTTTCCAGTTTTAGCTTCTCTCCACTGGCTCCCTGTCAAGTCCAGAAATTAATTCAAAATATTTTTTCTAACATACAATGCCATTGAGGACTTTGTAGGTTATAACTAAGATTTTGTAATTACCGTAAGTAAGATTTTCAAAAACGGTTTTCATATAAGAATTCCAAAATCCATTGGCTCCCAGTCAAATTTAGAATTGAATTCAAAATCTTACTTCTGACACAAAGCCCTCAACAACCTAGCTCCATCTTATATTACAGGTCTTATTGTTCCATATTTTCCTAACAGAGCACTTTGCTCTCAGACTGCAGGCTTACTTGCGGTTCCTAGAGTTTCTGAAAGCAGAATGGGAGGAAGATCTTTCAGTTCTCAGGCTCCTCTCTTGTGGAACCAACTTCCAGTTTCTGTCCGTGAGGCTGACACATTGTCCATTTTTAAGACTGGGCTGAAGTCTTTCCTTTTTGATAAATCCTATAAATAGGGCTGGCTTGTATATGCTGCCATAGGCTTAAGCTACTGGAGGACAAATAGATCTCATTATCTTAAACAAATGATTAATATTGAATATTTTCATTTGATACTATTTATTCTTAACATGTGATTCTCGTCCTGCCATTGTGTATCTGTTGCTATCAAACCCAGACGGATGAAGCAGATGACCTCTTGTTTCGTCTAAATCTTCTAAATGTTTCTTCCTCATGAGGGAGTTTTTCCTTTCCACTGTTGCCTTCATGCTTGCTCAAGATGAGAGTTATGCGATGGAGTTAAATTCAAAGCAGTCTGCTCCTCAGATAAATAATGTTAAATTATTATTTTTATATAGGAATGTTTCTGTTCAGTGCCCTGAGATGACTTCTGTTGTGACTTGGTGCTATATAAATAAACTGAATTGAATTGATTTGAGTCATCCTCAAACATACTTTGATACTTCCAACACTGGTGGTTCATTAGATATTTTGCTAACAAGCAGACACATCAAAGCCCTTTAACTTTAGAGAAGAGTGATAGAGTGTAGTGTATATAAAGTGAAGTTGGTCTTACCTTGCTCATCTGTCTGTAGTGTTTCTGATAATCAGGAGGATTCTCAGGTATCTGAGCGAAAAAAGTAATGAGTCATCAGAAATCATTTTTGAAGGTTCTGTTCATGTTCGGTAACATGGCTTTTAAGTGTTTGCTGTACCTGTGAGAGTTTGAAAAAATCATGAGCCTTACAAAGACACTCAACCAGTTTGGGGTCATTCTGAGCTCCAGCCTGGAAAATATGTCACTTCAGAAACTATTTTAATAACAGAAAAACTGTAGAAGCACAAGTGTCCATTGCATCGTTACCTCAAGAAAAGCCTGAACAATAAAACTAGTTTCCCAGAGCTGACACCCATTTGTTGCCTGTGTGTGGGAAAATACAACATACTTGTATTGAAGAACAAAATATTTAAATTAAGTAGTACTATAAAGGGGTACTAACTTTATTTTAAATATTTATAGTGCAATAATACAATTAAAATTACATGTCTACCTGCATTTTCATGCCATCCAACCCCATCCTGGAAAACAGAAACCTTACAGTTAGTTTAGCAACTTTAAAAATGCTTTTATATATTTTGCTAATGACTGGGATTGTCAAAGAATTGAACTCCAACTGATAGTAGGATTGGGTGATATAAAGCCAGCACGTGATCTTTCTAGATTTTATTGTGATACATATACCACAATACATGATGCATTACAACATTTGTGTTGAACGTTCTTAAAGCAATGCATGATGATACAGCCTGTTAGTGATGTAGCATTATGGGAAGATGGTCACGTATGCATGTTGTGACAGTAAATTGCCCCATAGGAGAACATTTTTGCCTGCATGATTGTGTGTCTGGTGCTGTGATGGACAGGTAACCTGTCCAGGATGTCCCTGTTTCTCATCCAGGAATCAGAATAAGTTGTTAAAAGAGCTGAATTAGTATGTGTTAAATGCATTATTTGGTAAAAAAAAAAAAACAATCCTTTAACTTTTAGCTAATATTCAGCTTATTTTAGCTACTGTTTTTCTAGCTAGCATTTTCCTACAATTACCGGTAGCTCTTATTTTGCACCTATTAGCTTTTAGCCAGTGTTCTTCTTCTTTTAACTTTATGCTAGTGCATTGATACTGATATTTAGCATTTTACTTCTTTTAGCTAGCATTTTGTACCTATTAGCATTTAGTTAGTTTTAGGTAATTCTGAGTCTACGGCAAATTTTAAAAAAATTCATTCAGAGCCCAACATTTACACTGAATTTCTATACGAATCCAGACTTTCTGCACTTTTCTCTCAGACTGCAGGTTTACTTGTGGTTCCAAGAGTTTCTAAAATAGGAGACAGAGCTTTCAGTCCTCAGGTTTCTCTCGTATTGAACCAAATCCCAGTTTCTGTCTGTGAGGCTGATACAGTACTCTGTTGACTTTTAAGACTAAGCTTTAAACTTTTCCTTTTTGATAAATTCTATGGTTTGGATGGACTTTGGTTTCCTGAGCTATCCCTTAGTTCTACTGCTATAAGCTTAGACAGCTGGAAGACAAAGTGACCATATCTCCTTACTCTGCTACTATCTTTACTACTACTACTAATAATAATACATTTTATTTGTAGGCGCCTTTCCTGGCACTCAAGGTCACCTTACATGGTCAATCGTAAAAACAGACACAATATTATAAACACAGTAAAAACAAGTAAAATTTATTAAAATAAGACAATGCAGTTGTTATCATAGTGCATAGGCTACGTTAAACAGGTGAGTTTTGAGTTTGACTTTGAAATGTGGCAATGAGTCTGTGTTGCGAATATCAGGTGGGAGTGAGTTCCAGAGCTAATAGTAATTACTCACTCTTCTCTTCATGTTTGTAATTATTTCTATTATTATTATTTTTTCCCCCTTCACATAGAAATGACACCTCTGGACCATTCCCTCTGTTTGTGTCTCTTTTCTGTCCTCTCAAACCCCAGCTGGTCAAGAAATTCTCAGACTGGTTCTGGTTTTGTTTGCGTTTTCTTCATTAAAAAAAGGGTGTCTCTTTCCACTGTCGCCAGCAATTCGCTCAGGAAGGAAGACTGCGACAAAATGATGATGCAACCTTCTGCTTTCCAAGAATTAACACTGAACCCTGCTACAACCACTGGAGAACGAACCTGGATTCCCCCTTCTGGACTCTCAAAAATCTTGGACTGCTCCGCTGCTGCAGTTCACTCTCCCTGAGTGATGTCACTGGCAACAGCGAGACTACAGTGCCATTCAAACCATCAAGGGAAAAAAGTGGTGAAAACCTCAGAACCCCTCAAACAACCCTTCTTCAAACTCAAGTTCACAAACTCTTTTGTCTTGACAGATCGGACCGGCCCCAGGACCCCAACCTCGACCAGAAACAGTTTGTTTACAATAAGCATATTTAAACCATTCCTGTATTTTTGTGTTTATGTACTGATCCAAAACCAGTTCGCCATAAACTGACGCATCTAGATTTAATCCCAAAACTTCATCTGCTCCAAATTCATTATCTGTGGTGCAAATTACCGTAGTTATTCCATACATGTCTAATATGCACATATTAACATGTCATATTGAGCAGGAGTTTTGTTTTGCTAAAGCTGATCTGTGTTAAAGACTGTCTGACTGACCAGAGGTAGTCAGGGATCCAGGATAAATGCCCCTGAAAACCCGGTGAGGTGGGTCCGTCCACATGCCAGCGAACCAGCATGTTCATGGTCTTGGGAATCTATACCAAAATGAAGAGGCGTTAAATACGCAACATTAATACGTTTTTGCAATCTTGTGAAAATGAGTTTATCTTACCGAACCAATGTTCGTGTAGTTGGTGAAATGGTCGTCTGCCTTGATGTGCTCGTATATCTCTTTTAGAGCCATTTCTCTCAGCGTGGAGCTATGGTAGGCTTCATAAACGTTCAACACCGCTGCCGGGGTACAAGAGTCAGAAAGTTAGGAGTGGCCGTTGGGAGAAGGTTTGTAACTGCATGAAACCAAAGTTTAATATCAGTCATTTAATAAAGTTTGATCCAGACTTCATCTATCTTATTCTTTTCCAAGCAGTCAGGCTTTCTTGTAATCTTTAAAAGGCATCTTAATAGAAAATTTCCAGACTTTCTGAAAGTTTTGATAAGGACTTTGGATGTTTGGTTACCATGTTCCATTTGATGTCTGAATATTGTAAAAGGTTGAAGAATTCTTTAGTTTTGTGTACATTAAATGTACTAGGTATCATTTTAAATATCTGGTTACATCTCTTTGACTTCTTTTGTCAACTGTTCCCTCTTCAGGGGGTCTCTACCACGAGTCATCCTCTGTCCTCCCTCCTCTACCTCCATATCCTTTCTAACTGAATCCATATACAGTGCTGCATCTCCTTTTTGACGTTTGTAGCATGAAGCTGCACTGCTCTAATTATGACCCTCGGCCCTTATTCATCTTTCAGACTCGCCACGAATCGTGTGCTTTAAAATTACCTCTGACTTCAATAATGTCTGATGTTTTTCTACACATTTCTCATCAGGGACACAGAGTCAGCTACAGTCGGACAAATGTTTACCGTATTCTTCCTCTGTTTCTAAGAAAGAAAAAACAAATCATTAATGAAGTTTGTTTTATTTGATTAACAAGTGTGAACATGAATACTTTTGATTGTTGTTCTCAATCATTACAGTATAATGAAATCATGTAAACTATTACAATGTGGATAACCTATTTCTCTGTTCTGTTTTTCAGAAAGTAATCATTCCTTCAGATGCACCTGTCGTGAGCAGTCTTTGAGCTGAAGCTGTTTTCTTCAGAGGGGAGTCACAGTGTTCCCTATTTAGTCAAAACAATATCCTCAGAGCGGTTGTTTTGCACAAAGATCCTTTGTGTAAAAAGCAGTTCGCCTTGGACCCCCGGACTGAGCAGATCGTCTCCGGCGCCGAACCGGAAGAAGGTTCGTCTGTGGACCACATCCGAGAGGTCACGCCAAGGTCCACTCGTTCAACACCTGAGCAGATAAAAATGTTGCTCAGTTACAATTGTTAGAAGTAAATAACTGCCGAAGATGAAGCCTTTTTCCACTGCAAGACTCACATTCTTGGCTTGAAGTCCAAACGTGCGGAAGGTACAGATGGACAGTGTACCTTCTCATCAGCTATTCCCCTCAGACCCCTAAAGTTATCACAGTGATGGTCAGCTACCTTGGGCAGTTCCTGGTGAGTCCTCCTCATTGTGTCTCTGGTCTGATCCGCCAGAGAACCCCAGAAAAACGAGTGACCTGGTGCCTTCAATACTGACCCGGTAAGGAGCAGAATCTAGTGACATGTTGATGCCATGGTCTGGTTATGCTATTTTAAGTCGATGCAACTTGTTAAAGCATTTCAGTGATGATAAATGACTTTATCTGATCAGATTAAATTACTTCTTTCAACCAAAAATACAAAGTAACTATTTGTTAAAATAGCCAAACTTTGTCTAAATCACTTAAATAATTCCTGCTCAAAGAGTCAATTTTGCCTTAGATAAGAGAAGTAAGCCTTGATTGTTATTGTTTGTTTATTGTTGTTGATTTTAGTTTTATTATTTTTTTGTAATAAAACTTCAAAGACAACTTTGGTCTCTTCATTCAGATGAATATTCATGTGTTATGATATAAAGCTCCCTGTAATTAACGGATTCTATTTCAGTGACTGATTCTGATGATTAAAGGGTGAATAAGTTGTTGTTGGTCAGTAAACTGACCAGCTGGTGCCCCACTTTAACGAGAGCTAAATAAAGAAACCATATGTAGTGAAGGGGATGGAGAAAGTGTCACCATTCTTCCTCCATCTCTCTCCTTCGTAATGCTACACTTCCCTTCTTGTCTTTTTATGGCAGCTGCACTTTTAAACATCCTATCAATATACCGGTACCCACGGTCCTACCTCTAGACATGTCCAAACCATCTCAGTCTGGTCTCTCTAACTGTATCTCCCAGTTGTTCAATCTGTGCTGTACCTCTGATGATCTCATTCCTAATCTTATCCATCCTTGTCACTCCTGAGAACCTCAACATCTTAATTTCTGCCACTTCCAGTTCTCCTGTCTTTTTGTCAATGCCACTGTCTCCAGACCATCCAACATAGTCAACATAGTCACAACTGTCTAGTAAAATTTTCTTTTGACCTTTGCTGCCACCCTGTTGTCACAAATCACTCCTGAAACTTTTTTCCCCCATCCATTCCATCTTGCATGGACTCTCTTTTACATTTTTACTACATTCCCCATTTTCTTGGACAGTGGACCCCAAGTACTTGAAGTCCTGCACCTTTGTGACCTCTGATCCTTGTAACTTCACTGTTCCACTCCCTCTCATTTACACCTGTACTCTGTCCTACTACGGCTGACTTTCATTCATCTTATTTCAAGTGCATACCTCCACCTCTTCAAGTTCTCTTCCACCTGTTCCATGTTCTCACCAGAGATCACATCACACAACAAAATAACCATCTCTGTGGCAATGATGATTATTGTTGAAACTGTGGGTTGTGCTTACTTACAGAGGATAGCATTCAGTAGTTTGCTGTGAGGTACATACAGGTCACATGCTGCCACATTGTTCCTCTGAGCGGGCCAGTTAATGGAGGCGTAGTCCTGGACATACAGCTCCTGCATACAAACATGAAACTACAGTAATCATAAAAATCTTTTATATCAAATAATTTATAAAGAAAAGACGTACTAGCACATTTGACAATTAAAACAAAATAAAAACAGAACAACTTTGAAATTGATGGCAGTAACACACCTCATCTCAGTAAGTCAGACTAGGGCCATGTGAAAGGCCATGCTGGAGTGCTAATCATAAAGTATTCCAAAAAATAACTTAAAACAATCTGATGGATTCATGTCTTGAAACAAATGTGTCTGATTTACAACTGACAAAGTTGGGACTGTATCATTGTCTGCAAGCATGGCTCCTCATGTGGTTCATGGTGAGATTTGCACCTGTCTGAGGCTGAGAATCAGAGAGTCTTCCTCTGCACAAAGTCGGACAGCAAAGCAGTAGCTCATAGGTCCGAACACCTGACGACAGTAACACCACATTTTTGAGGGGTGGACTGGCATCCAGCTGGGAAGCAACCTTAAACACAAAAAATAAATTTATTTTTATTTTATTTTATAANCAAAAAAAACAAAACACACAATACAAAACAATCCCATAAATGATAATGTACAAAATATAAAAAAATGAAAGGTAGCAGGAAGAAGAAAAAAAATCTGATTATAACTGCCCCTTTATTCAAACAATCAGTTCAAACAATAATAATCTTCCAGTAACGGTACAAAATGAATAACTCTTTCTAGTTTTCTAACTAATACAATACACATTACGCTACTTAATATATACTATATATATTTTTAACAATTTAGTTTTGATAATTTTCTTAAATGTAAACATTGACTTGGCATTTTTAACTACATTCTCCAAGCCATTCCATAATCTAATTCCCTGGATTGAGGTAGAACGTCCCTTCAAACTAGTTCTGAATTGTGGTTTTACAAACATCTCTGTCCCCTTAAGATTATAACATTTTTGTCTTTTAACAAAATGCATTTGGACATTTAAAGGTAATGCGTTATTCTGAGCCCTATACATAACTGATAAAACATTATAATCTATCAAATCATGGAACTTCAATAACTTCAGTTGACAAAATAATGTGCTTGATGGATGACAGTAATGTTTTCTAGTGATAATTCTTACAGCTCTTTTCTGTAATACAAAAATAGGCTTTGTAATTGTTTTACACGCTTTCCCCCAAACATTAATACAATAAATTAAGTGTGGAACAATGATTGTGTTATACAACAAATACAGAGCTTTATCATTCAATAAGTCTCTGACTTTGTACAGTACTGCAATAGATTTACCCGGTAGCTATTTTTATTCTTACAGAATTTATGTGTTGTTTCCATGTCAGTTTGTCATTAATAATAACATCCAAAAAACTTCACCTCACTCACTCTACAAATCTCAACACCCTCAATTTTGAATGGAACATCAACAGTTTTCTTCTTATTACTGAATTTCATGGAATTAGTTTTATCTAGATTTAATGATAAATTATTGAGTTCAAACCAAGTTTGTATTTTGACAAATTCTGTCTTTATCAACTCCAACATTTGTTCTAGATCTTATCCCAAACAAAAAAATGTGGTATCATCAGCAAAAAGTACACATTTAAGGAGTCCTGACACATTTACTAAGTCATTCACATATAAAATAAATAGCTTTGGTCCAAGTACAGAGCCTTGAGGAACTCCACATGTGATATTACAGAGGTCAGATCTTACATCATTTATCTGTACAAACTGTTTCCTATCTTTCAAATAGCTAGATACCCACTGTAATGCTGGTCCTCTAATACCATATTTGTTCAATTTTTCAAGGAGAATGGTGTGATCAATAGTATCGAATGCTTTTTTTAAATCAACAAAAATACTGACACAATATTGTTTTTGATCGACAGCAGTAGTTATTTGTTCCATTAATTCCATGAGAGCCATTGATGTAGTTTTTTGCTCTAAACCCATACTGACTGTTGCTTAGAATATTTTGTTTATCTATAAATTGATCTAGTCTGTTCACAAATAGTTTTTCTAGAATTTTTGAGAACTGTGGTAACAAGGATATTGGTCTATAATTGTTGAACATATTATCACCGTTTTTAAAAAGAGGAACTACCTTAGCTACTTTCACATTATCTGGAAATATTCCTGTTGAAAATGATAAATTACATATATATGTAAACGGCTCAATAACACGACTCATTATGTCCTTTACAAACATCATATCCATGTCCACCCTGTCTTTTGATCTCTTGCCTGTAAGATTTTTTACTACATTCATTATTTCTTCTTTGTCAGTTCCATTTAGAAAAATACTGTTTGCACAACTTATAATTGAATGGCTCACATTATTATCTACTTTTGGTATTTTAGCTGCAAGGCTTGATCCAACATTCACAAAATATTGATTAAATCCATTTACAATTTCATTCTCATCATGAATTTCATCGTTGTCCTTTACAAAATATTGTGAAATACATCTATCAGCTCTGAATCTCCAGACTGTGCTACTGTTTGATGTTGGGAAGACTCCTAACATCAACCTGTCACTTCGTCCGGATGGATTATGACTTTTGCACGGCACTGTATACCGGTACTTGTTTTCTCACAGATTAGCAGAGATTCTCAATAGTTTTGTTTTATTTAAACCTAGTAAAAGACAACATTACAGGCTGTTAGAGCTTACCAAATTTCTGGAAAGACTGAATTAAATCCATCCCAGCTGTAGACGTTTAAGACAGAAAGCCAGAATTTTCCCCACGATGGAATCCCGACTGCACCACCTAAAAACAAATTATCATAAAGAAAGCAACTAGTGGAATGATGTCAGACAACTTGTTATTTGTCTGGTTATCATTGCTGGCTGTTAATGACTTTATTCAAACCTTTTTTGTGCAGGTTGTTTCTTGCACGAACCAAATCTGGGTCATCAGGATCCACTCCCAGGATCCTCATTGCGATGTAATTCAGCACCGTTCCCAACACTGTAGATATATCTTCAATATGTCTGACGGATCCACAAATATACAAACCCTGATGCTGTTATTAAAATTCTAACATCCAAATTTGTCTGGCTTTAGACTAGATACACTGCCTGGCCAAAAAAAACTGTTGCCACCAAAAAAAGATCTATGTCCATCCAGTGTTGCATTAACGTTTCACCAAGATCTTGCATTGATGACTAGGTACTAGGCATGATGGGTGCATCACTTCACCTGCCTCTCTTCTTACCCTGATGCGCCCATCACTCTGGAACAGGGTAAATCTGGACTCATCAGACCACATGACCTTCTTCCATTGCTCCAGAGTCCAATATTTATGCTCCCTAGCAAATTGAAGCATTTTCCCCCCGGTTAGCCTCACTGATTAGTGGTTTACTTAAGGCTACACAGCTGTTCAGTCCCAATTAATTGAGTTCCCTTCACATTTTGCATGTGGAAATGCTCTTACATTCACTTTTAAACATAGCACTCAGTGCTATGGTTGTTTTTCTTCGATTTTATTTCACCAAACGTTTAAGTGATCGCTGATCACGCTCATTCAAGATTTTTTTCTGGCCACATTTTTTCCTTGAAGACGATGGGTCTCCACTATCCTTCCAGTTTTTAATAATGCGTTGGACAGTTCTTAACCCAATTTTAGTGGTTTCTGCAATCTCTTTAGATGTTTTCTCTGCTTGATGCATACCGATGATTTGACCCTTATCAAATAGACTGACATTTTTTTCCACGACAGCGCGACGTGTCTTTCAACGTGGTTGTTTAAGAAATGAGAAGCAACTCATTGCACCATCCATCCATCCATCAATCCATTCTCTTCCGCTTATCCAGGGTCGGGTCGCAGGGGTAGCAGCCTAAGTAGGGAGGCCCAGACTTCCCTCTCCCCAGCCACTTGGGCCAGCTCCTCTGGGGAATCCCAAGGCGTTCACAGGCCAGCCGAGAAACATAGTCCCTCCAGCGTGTCCTGGGCCTTCCTCTGGGTCTCCTCCCGGTGGGACGTGCCTGGAACACCTCACCAGGGAGGCGTCCAGGAGGCATACTAACCAGATGCACTTTGAGATTTTCATTAATGAAAAGTGCGTTATAAATTGAATTCATTATTATTATTATTATTAGATGCCCGCGCCACCTCAACTGGCTCCTCTCAATGTGGAGAAGCAGCGGCTCTACTCTGAGTCCCTCCCGGATGACCGAGCTTCTCACCCTATCTCTAAGAGTCCAGACACCCTGCGGAGAAAACTTGTTTCAGCTGCTTGTATCCGAGATCTCGTTCTTTCGGTCACAACCCAAAGCTCATGACCATAGATGAGGGTGGGAACGTAGATCGATCGGTAAATTGAGAGCTTTGCCTTTCGACTCAGCTCTCTCTTCACCACGACAGACCGGTACAGCGCCCGCTTCACTGCGGATGCTGCACCTATCCGCCTATCGATCTCACGCTCCAGTTTTCCCTCATTTGTGAACAAGACCCGAGATACTTAAACTCCTCCACTTGGGGCAGGACCTCCTCCCCGACCCGGAGAGGGCACTCTACCCTTTTCCGGCTCAAGACCATGGCCTCGGATTTGGAGGAACTGATTCTCATTGCACCAGTTGGGGTTAAATAACTTGCTGCCAGCTGAAAGCTAATCGCCCATGCAGTAATTATCCAATTGGAGGCTTGTACCTACAAAGTATTTGATTAGTTAAATCCAGGTGCCAACTTTTTTTTTTTGGACAGGAAGTGTATATTTCATGCTGCAACACATTTAAGACACATTTGGATCTTGGCAAATTATGGCTGTACTGTAAAAATGTTATTTTAAGCAGCTCATTTCAATAATGACTTGCTTCAGAGCTACTTTATTACAGGAATCAGCTAGGGGTTGAACAAGTCCATATTTTCCGGCCTATAAGTCATACCTTTTTGCCCAATTTGCATGGCCTGCGACTTATAGGGTGAAGCGACATATTTAGGAATTTTTTCCCATATTTTTAGACCAATTTTTGGCTGAAATATGACCGTTTCTATTCATTCTGATGAAAAAAATGGAGCAGTACCACTTTCGTCCGCTAGGGTCCACCAACCGTTCCCAGCTCATGTGTCCGACAGAAGCCTCCTCTGCTCGGACTCACTCTATCACAACACTGCCTCCTGCTCTCTGGAGGTATGAACTACTGTTAGCTCAGTGTTTTATTGTTAACAATGCAAAATAGGTCAAGAACCACAGGACAGATTTTGACGAAACTTACGGAAAGTAATCACTGGATGGACAGTTACAACCTATTAGCTGTAGGAGATGTTTGAGCTAAAATTTGATGATTTAGGACCGTAGCTGTGGTAGCTGTTAGCTCAGTGTTTTACTGTTAGCAAAATAGGTCAAGAACTACAGGACAGATTTTGATGAAACTTACAGAAAGTAATCACTGGATGGACATTTAAAGGTTCAGTCTGCAGTTTCTGTAGAACAGCAGCACTTAGAAAAAATTTCAACAAGCAAAGCATTCATATCCCTCCCCCTCAGAGCCATATATGGCTCTGCCCCCTTGTGGTCTGTTGAAATTTGAATTCAAGCTCTGTTTTTATTGGCTGATTCAAATTCAAGCTCGGTTTTTATTGGCTGGTTACAAACTTTGTTTTTATTGGCTGGAAAATGGCGGGTCACTTTTTCTTTTTAGAAATGCTTATTTACCACCTGGAGAAGCAAGGGGACAATATTTTTTTAGTTTTTTCAGAGATTACCTCTCTAACATCAATCTAGTGACAGAGTGAAGAAATATGTTAAAATATATATTGTTTGAAAAGTTACAGACTACATTACAATCTTACATACCCCAGCTTTAAGTCAAAAGGCAAAGTCAGTCAACTTTATTGTCAAAACTGCGATATGTACAGGACATACACAGGATTGAAATTTCATTTCTCTCAGACCCCCGGTGCAACAATAACCATTTAAACATTAAAACATTTAATAAACATAAGCATAAAATCAAATAATAAAAGTGTAATAATAAAAGTGAAATGCAGTACTGTCCTCAGTTTTGCATAGTAGTATAAAAGTATACTGTATCTATAAAATAAAATGAAGTTACTGACATTGACATTTGTAATAAAGTGACAAAGCAGCATATGAAGTTTATGTACACAGTATATGTATGAGGTATTTGATATTGGTATAGGGGTAAAGTGGCATATGCAATAAGGCTAGTAAAAATAATATATTTATCAGCAGTAGTGTAAATGTAGATGTAAACAGTAGTATGACTAGACAGTAATGTAATACAAACAGTAGTGCAAATATGAGAAGTAGTGCAAATTGAATGAGCACATGACCGTGTGCTGAGTGAATAACCCGTTTTGATGACACAGAGTCCAGTGTTAAAAATCTTTGTGTTGTGTGGTAATGTGTGAAAGTTTTTTGTGTTAAGGCAGTTCAAATGGGAGGGGAGGCAGAGCAGGCAGAGTGTTTAGCATTCTGACTGCCTGATGAACAGAGCTGTCTCTCAGTCTGCTGGTTTGAGCCTGGAGACCCTGCAGTCTCCTCCCTGATGGCAACAGGCTGAAGCAGCTGTGTAGTGGGTGTGTGGGATCACCCGCCATGCAGAGGGCTTTTCGAGTGAGGTGGTTACTGTGTAAGTCCTGTAGTGAGGGGAAGGAGGTGCCGACAATCTTCTCAGCTGCTCTCACGATGCGCTGGAGGGTCTTGCGGCAGGATGCAGTACATGCACAAAACCACACCATGATACAGCTGGTCAGGACACTTTCTATGGCGCCCCTGTAGAAGGTGCACATAATGGGGGTTGAAGCTCCAGCCATTTTCAGCTTGCGGAGAAAGTAGAGGCGCTGGTGAGCGTTCTTGGCCAGTGATGCAGTGTTCCTGCTCCAAGACAGGTCCTCTGAGACATGCACTTGCAGGAACTTGGTGCTGTCCACTCTCTCCACTGTGGTGTTGTTGATGGTCATAGGGGCATGTTGGGCGTGCCTCTTCCTGAAGTCCACAACAATCTCCTTTGTCTTATCCACGTTCAGAGTGAGATTGTTGTGTCCGCACCACAAGGCCAAGCGGCTCACCTCGTTCCTGTAGTCCGTCTCATCGTTGTTGCTGATGAGACCCACCACTGTTGTGTCATCCGCAAACTTGATGAAGTGGTTGGAGCTGTATGATGGTGTGCAGTCGTGTGTTAGCAGGGTGAATAGAAGGGGGCTCAGCACACATCCTTGTGGGGCCCCTGTATTCAATGTGATGGTGCTAGATGTGTTACTCCCGACCCGTACTGCCTGTGGTCTCCCGGTCAGGAAGTCTAGCAGCCAGTTACACATTGAGGTGTTCAGCCCCAGACTGTCCAGTTTAAGGATGAGCTGTTGGGGGATGATGGTGTTGAATGCCGAGCTGAAGTCGATGAACAGCATTCTAACATAAGAGTCTTTCGTGTCCAGATGTGTGAGAGCTGTGTGGAGGGCAGAGGAGATGGCATCGTCGGTTGAGCGATTAGGCCGATATGCAAATTGGAAGGGATCCAGGGAGGCAGGGAGGACAGATGTGATGCTTTTCATGACTAGCCGTTCAAAGCACTTCATCAGGATGGGGGTGAGTGCTACTGGACGATAGTCATTGAGGCAGGAGGGCGTTGCCTTCTTTGGGACAGGGATGATGGTGGTGGCTTTGAAACAGGTGGGGACGATGGCCTGGCTCAGTGAGATGTTAAAGATGTCCGTGAAGACCGCTGCGAGTTCCCCTGCACAGTCCTTCAGCACACGACCAGGTATGTTGTCAGGACCAGAGGCCTTCCGGGCGTTAATCTTGATGAATGATCGCCTTACGCTGTCTGAGGACAGCGTCAGCACCTGGCCATCAGGAGAGGGGGGGAGTTTATGTGCAGGTGTGCTGTTACAACCTATTAGCTGTAGGAGATGTTTGAGCTAAAATTTTATTTATTTATAATTTATTTTTGCAACGCGTGCGCACTTTTGGAAGACCGTCAAAGCAAAACAATTTAAATCCAGCTGATTTGAACATTACGATAATTCGTAAAGGAAAAGTTAAAGCTGCACTATGTAACTTTGTAATGCAGTCTGTAACTTTTCTAACAATATATTTTTAACATATTTCTTCACTCTGTCACTATCTACTGACAGACTGATGTTAGACAAAGTAATCTCTGAAAAAAACTATAGTCCCCTTGCTTCTCTATCAGCATTTATAAAAACACTAAAAACACAGAGTGACCCGCCATTAACCAGCCAATAAAAACAGAGTTTGTAACCAGCCAATAAAAACAGAGCTTGAATTTGAATCAGCCAATAAAAACAGAGCTTGAATTTGAATTTCAGCAGGGCCAGGGGGAGCAGAGCCATATATGGCTCTGAGGGGGAGGGATCAGAATGCTTTGCCTGTTGAAAATTTTTCTAAGTTCTGCACTCTACAGAAAGTTACACATAGCACCTTTAAGCTCAGAAACACTTTTGTTATAATGTCAGCAAACATATTTTTATAATAATAATAATAATAATAATAATGTCTTTGTCTGTCATCTGTGTATGTTTCCCATACACAGACGAAATTCGTCTCTGCATTTAACCCAACCACCACCAGGTGGTGCAGTGAGCAGCCAGAAAGCACCCGGGGAGCTGGAGAATTAGGTGTGCACTCATAGACACCCCAAGGTTTGTAGTGGCCGGGGCCGGGGCGCGAACCCGCGTCCTTCGGGTCCCAAGTCAAAAGCCCTGTCACTACATCATCTTGGCTCCTGAAAGGTGTATATCTTGTTAAATTTTAAAGAAATGAAGCATTCCCACCCGTGCGGGTGCACGTTTTGCACGTAGCAAAACAAATTTTTAAATCCAGCTTATCGTGCATTTATGAAGGAAAAGTTAAGCTCAGAAACACTTTTGCTATAATGTCAGCAAACATATATATATTTTTAAGGTGTATATCTTGTTAAATTTTAAAGAAATTAATCGTATCCGCTCGCTGCACTGCCTGCGCATCCACACTTGGCAGCACAGACGTAGCAAAACTATTTTTTTTATTCAGCTGATTTGACCGATACGTGCATTTATTAAGGAAAAGTTTGGCTCAGACACATCTTTGCTATAATTTTCAGCAAACAAATAATTGTTTTTAAGTGTTAATCTTGTTAAAGTCCTACCGTGCACGCTCCTGTGGCCATTTCCGGGTTGTCACCGCTGACGCGTAACATACGTGACGCGTCAGCGGTGACGCATAATAGATGCGACTTATAAGGGGAAGCAACATATTTATGGATTTTTCCACTTTATTGGACATAATTGGACTGATGCGACTTATAGGGCGGTGCGACTTATCGGCCGGAAGATACGGTACATAATTTTTTTTACTCGACATTAACATACTAAAGCTAGAGTAGAACTCGAGTAGTTGATGATGTCATAGGATTTTAAGATGCAAAAAAAATTTAAATAAAAAAAAACTTTAAAAAAAACATAATTTAATATTTACCACAAAAAAAAAGACGACCAACAAAACATTGGGAGTGTATATTATGCTCCTACCATTTATCATACTGCAGATAAATCATAGGAAAACCAAAACTATTAGTTATTATTATTAAGCTGCAAAAGTGAAAGAAATATGTGGCACATCAAAAACGAAACAAAAAAAAAAAGTGGGGCAGACGACCATCCCGCACCGCCCATGGTGCTGCGCATTAGGTTTAGTTTTAGAGATAATTATGTTTATAGTTTTTTTAAATAGGTTTAGAGATTCATATTTTTTCTTTTTGTTTGTGAAACAAGATCAGAGGAAGCTGGCTCTGGTTTGGTCGATTGGACCCGGTGTTACACCATATACTGTGACCTGCAACAGTGTATGCAACACCGCCCCCTATAGTCACAATATACGGTGGTCACAGAATTTGGTGCAACACCGGTTCACAACGCGCTCCAAACAGGAAGTTGATTCATTTTCTGTTCTGTAACTGCGACGTGATGACGTCACAACGAATACTCGATGTGAAATTAAAAAACTTGATAGATGTTCCAGGAATTGATGTGTCGATTACTCGAGTAGTCTGTTAAAGCCCTAGAATCAGCACACCTGGAGCCCTACCCTCACCTGCCACCAGGCTTACACTGCGCAGAATCTTTCTGTCCCTGCAGGTGGTGGGTCTACATGGAGGAGACTTCCAGTAGCCTTCATTCTTATGGCTGAGCCTCTTTCACCAAGATTTACAAATGCTCTTAGTTTTACTCCTCCTTTGAGGCCCATCTGACATGGGAGATCCTAGTGAGGGCTAACACCCCATACAACAGCGCCCAGGATATACTCAAACTCCACCATATTAGGTTTGTGAGTCAACTAACAGTGGTTCTGGCATCTGATTGAGATGCCTTGTGTGCACATCCCTCATATGGCAAACTCCACTGAGGGCGACCCTTGGGCAGACCCAGAACTCACGGGACAGAACTGGGACAGAACACGAGGCTCAACAAATCGAAGCACGTTCTCACAGCAGATGAAAATCAGGGAGCAAATCGTAAGATAAATCTTTGATGTTGACTTACGGTCCCCAACCTCCATCTGACAGCTGGACAGAACGAAGGTACCTCATCATCTCCTTCTTCCAGGGCTCTGGCAGCTGGATCTTAGTGACATGACACACAATAAGAAGACCTGGGAATATAATCAGACAACCAAAAGTCTGCATCGCCATCCACTTCATAGTTTATTTTAATTTTTAATTTTTATGTAGTTCAGTTAGAATGGATGTGCTACAGATATTTACCTCAAGAGTAAAACAGGAAAGTGATGCACATCTTACCTGGCATAAACAAGAGGGGTCCACCAAAGTCCCCCACCCAGCTACCGTCCTCCGCCTGGAGCTGACTGTAGAAGTTCATGCCTTTCATAGCTGCGTCAAAAGCTGTTTGTGCAGCTGGAGAGTCAGGAACAAACTTGCTCTGTGGAGAAATCCAGATTACCTTTCAGTAGGAGGGTTATCTCAAACAGGAAATGTAGTTTCATCCATCCATCCATCCATCCATTATCTTTTACCCGCTTCTGCCATTTTGGGTCACAGGGGTCGCTGGTGCCCATGTCCAGCAATCGCTGTGTGAGGGGCGGGGTACACCCTGGACAGGTCACAAGTCCATCACAGGACCACATAGAGACAAACGAGACAAACAACCATTCACTCTCTCACCTAGGGACAATTTAGAGTTATCAATCAGCCTAACATGCATGTTTTTGGTCTATGGGAGGAAACCGGAGTACCCGGAGTAAACCCAAACATGCTCGGAGAGAACATGCAAACTCCATCCAGAAAGACACCCGGACTGGGATTTGAACCGGGACCTGCTCACTGAGAGGCAGCAGCTCTACCAGTTGTGCCACTGTGCTGCCCAACGTAGTTTCAATTTGGTATAATTTTTGTGATCTTAGTCCTGTTTTTTCTGAAACATTGCATAGAAAATGCACAGAATGTTTGAGAAATGGATATTTAGAAGTTTTTACCTTAGAAGATGAAATAAGGAAATAGACACTAAAAACCTGAAAGTTATGCACCATAACTCATGTTCCCTGAAGGAAAGGAACGAGGTGCAACATACTTGCTATGGGAATTGCGCTTCCGCGCGATTACCTGAAGGAATCATACAATCACGCCTTTACGGCTAGGGCGTCAGCGTCGCGCCAGGGGCCCCGCCCTCTGGGTATTTAAGCGGCTGACGCCCGTCCATCTTTCTCCAAAATTGCACTTCACCGAGCTTTCAGCATTGAAAGGGCCAGATATGTTGCACCTCGTTCCCTTCCTTCAGGGAACATGAGTTATGGTGCATAACTTTCAGTTCCCTTATCAGTCGGTCTCTCGGTGCAACATACTTGCTATGGGAACGTAATTCATTCACGCCCTTGAAATGCTCAGTAAAATGCAAGTGAGAACATCCGCCTTAAAAGACAGGCATCTCCCGGCTGCTTTCTACAGGGTATGTAGAGAGCACAGGCTGAGAGGAAAAAATGCCAAACGTAAAGAACATAAGTTTGATGTTTCGATTGGGCATATAGATAAACAACACCAGCTAGGGACAGCCTAAGCGTGTTCCACTAGTGTGAGTTGAAAAATCTTTCTCTTTTTTTACATACAGGGCACGACTGACAAGTGGGGCCCATCCTGATGTTGGAGATCAGTTAGGGAGAGGGAAAACCCTTCCCTTAACCCTTTTAAACCGCAGGTAACGGACGATACTTTTTCCACACGTTTTCCCAAGCTATTTTTAGATTACCGTAACTCTGCAACCGTTTGTGCTATCAGAAAAATTCAAACGGTGTTTGAAAGAAAAAAAAGTGCGCTTTTAGGCTCTTTTTGCTGGTATTACGGTAATCACCCTCCCACAGCTGCAAGCGCCCTGGAAAGCGAGTCTTTTGTCTTCAGCACGAACAGAGTGCAGCGTGCAGCAGGAAAAACATGAGCAGCAGAGCAGAGATTCAGATAAAACTATGTCAAATCAAGGAATAAAAAGACAATAAGGAGATTCCTGGATGATTTGAATTTGGAGAAGTTTCTTTTTGTTCTTCTGAAGAAAAAGCTGAAAAAACATTTGATCTAACAATCTAATAACTTTTTGAATTTTATTTCTGAATGAATGAGGGCTGTTATTTGGTGGATAATTGTTTTATACTGGGTACATATAATAGGATATAGTTTTATTTTATTTTTTATATTTTATTTTGTTTTTGGAATAGTATATCAAGTCTATAACATATAATATTCATCAGTTTGTACTTTGTTTGTGTAGAAGATAATGAGAAATGTAGGGAGGGGAAATTCGCCTGTAAATAATTTGAATTGTTAGTCTGTTTCTTATTTGTAAAAATAAGTGAGAATAAAAAAAACATTGTAAATATGTTCTATAGTGTTGAAATTGTTAATTTGTGATGCAAAATCTGTACTGCATGTTCAAATGCAGTGTTTTATTTGCATAAAATCTCTAAAATCTAATTTCGCTTATTGTTTTTTCTTGATGTTAAACAGTTTTAATAGTTGTTTTTTAACAAGTATAATGTAAAATAATGCCAGATATTGAAAGATCTAAATATTCTGAACAAATGTGCTGAAGCACTTGTCCATAGAACATTTTCTTCATATTTTCTAGTGAAAAACAAGTAAAAAATGCCAGGTGGAAATTTGAGGCTTTTAAACATCTCCTAGTCAAAACATAAACACCAAAGGGGTACCCTTGTGTATGTTGCAACTGTTTGTTTTGGGATAAAGCAACCAAAGCCTTGGGCTCTCAGCCAGTTCCCTTCAAAGTGGGGCGGCCGTGGCGTAGTGGTAAGGGCAGTCGTCTCCCGATCGGAAAGTTGGCGGTTCGACTCCCGGGACATGCACCATGTGTCGTTGTGTCCTTGGGCAAGACACTTAACCCTGAGTTGCTCCCGGTAGGACTGGAAAGCACCTTGCATGGTAGTCTGCCGCCACCGGTTTATGAATGTGTGTAGCATTCAATATATGTGTAGCACTTTGAGATTTTCAGTAATGAAAAGTGAGTTATAAATTGAATTTATTATTATTATTATTAAAAGCCAGGCTGAAAGTTGCCACAACCCTGGACGTGGGTATAGAAGCTGCCCATGTGCCCGAGTCAGCAGATCCCTGTGAGGAGGCAATTGCCATGGTATCCTTGATAACATTGAAATTAACTCCGGGAACCACGGTTTCTGTGGCCATCTGGGGGCTATGAGGATCAGGGAGAGAGCTTCCTGGCGCACCCGTTCCAGTGTCGGCCCAATCAGGGGGACAGGTGGAAAGGCATAGTAGAGCACCCCTGCTGGCCAATCGTGTACCAGAGCATCCATTCCCAAAGGTGCGTCTGTTTCCCTCAAGGAGAAGTAGAGGTCACACTGTGAGCTAGCCCTGCAAGCGAACAAGTCCACAGAGGCTCTCCCAAATCGTGACCAGACCTGTTCCACAATCCGTGGGTTCAAGCTCCATTCTGAGGCCAAGAGAGGCCCTCTTGAGAGGGCATCTGCTCCATAATTTAGATCACCGAGGACATGAGTCGCCCTAAGTGACAAGATTCTTGGAGCACACCACGTGAGCATCCTCTACGTCAGTCCGAGGAGGGCCCAGGACCTTGTCCCTCCCTCTCTGTTGAGGAAGGACACTGTGGTCCTGTTATCTGATTTCACCAGGATGTGCTGTCCAGCAATCAGACCTTTACTGAAGAATTAATGACAGGAATACGGCCAGCAACTCCAGGAAGTTGATATGTAATCTCGCTTCCTGTTCATTCCAAAGGCCGCAGGCATTCTGATTTCTGCAGATCGCCCCCATCCTGTTTTAGAGGCGTCCGTCGTGATTACTACACGAGACGACACCCTTCCCAATGAAACCCCTTCCGTGAAAACGGACGGGTCTCTCCAAGATTCCAGGACCCTCAGGCACTCTGAATCTATCCTAACCTTTCCTACTTGATTAGTTAGGTCAGGTTGCGTCTGTTGGTTTAGCCATACTTGTATGGCCCGCATTTTCAGTAATGCGTGTGGCACACAGGGAATGGCTACCGCCAAGAGGCCTAAAAGGCGTTGGCAGGTCTTTACAGGGACCCGATGGTCCAGTTTAAATCTTTCCAGGCAACGGCAAATGGAGGAAACTCGTTCCTTCGAGAGCCATGCTCTGTACCGGACAGTGTCGATCTGTACTCCCAGAAATACGGTAACCCGTGATGGAGTTAGATCGCTTTTTTGTAGGTTTATGACAAAACCGAGAGACTCCAGGTGAGAGATCACCCTATAGGAGTGTGACTGGGCCTGCATTCTGCTTCCAGCCAAAATCAGCAGGTCATCCAAGTAATTCATGACCCTGAGTCCTTGATTCCTAAGGGGGGTCAGGGCCACATCCAAACATTTAGTAAATGTACGAGGAGCAGTATTTAAACCGAAGGGTAAGGCTTTGAATTCATAAGCCTTCCCTTTGAACGCAAAGCGGAGGAACTTCCTGTGTTTCCTCCATACGCCTATGTGGAAATAGGCATCTTTTAAATCCAATGTACATGCGTAGTCTCCTGGTCTCACAGACTGGAGAACTTGCCGTAGTGTAAGCATCTTGAACTTAAAAGTTTTAATTCTTTTGTTGAGAGCTCTGAGATCCAGAATCGGTCTCAGGGAATGATCCTTTTTGGGTACCAGGAAGTATTTGCTATAGAGGCCAGAGCGTAGTTTGCGTTCTGGGACCAAACTAATCACCCCCTTTTGCAGCATTGTCAAAACTTCCTCCCTCAGCACGTGTGCACGTGTGGGGTTAATCTTAGGCACTGTTTACACGGACACTGTGGGGAGGGAAACGGGGGTTTTCATCCATCCATCCATTTTTGTCCGCTTATCCGGGGTCGGGTCGCGGGGGTAGTAGCCTAAGTAGGGAGGCCCAGACTTCCCTCTCCCCAACCACTTGAAGCAGCTCCTCTGGGGGAATCCCAAGGTTCCCAGGCCAGCCGAGAAACATAGTCCCTCCAGCGTGTCCTGGGTCTTCCTCTGGGTCTCCTCCCGGTGGGACATGCCCAGAACACCTCACCAGGGAGGCGTCCAGGAGGCATCCTAACCAGATGCCCGAGCCACCTCAACTGGCTCCTCTCGATGTGGAGAAGCAGCGGCTCTACTCCGAGTCCCTCCCGGATGACTGAGCTTCTCACCCTATCTCTAAGGGAGAGTCCAGACACCCTGCGGAGAAAACTCATTTCAGCCGCTTGTATCCGAGATCTCGTTCTTTCGGTCACAACCCAAAGCTCATGACCATAGATGAGGGTGGGAACGTAGATCGATCGGTAAATTGAGAGCTTTGCCTTTCGACTCAGCTCTCTCTTCACCACGACAGACCGGTACAGCGCCCGCTTCACTGCGGATGCTGCACCTATCCGCCTATCGATCTCACGCTCCAGTTTTCCCTCATTCGTGAACAAGACCCGAGATACTTAAACTCCTCCACTTGGGGCAGGACCTCCTCCCCGACCCGGAGAGGGCATGCTACCCTTTTCCGGCTCAAGACCATGGCCTCGGATTTGGAGGAACTGATCCTCATCCCGGCCGCATCACACTCGGCTGCAAACCGCTCCAGCGAAAGCTGTAGATCACGATCTGATGAAGCCAATAGGACCACATCATCTGCAAAAAACAGAGAAGCGATTCTAAGGCCACCAAAACGGATCCTCTCAACACCTTGGCTGCGCCTAGAAATTCTGTCCATAAAAGTTATGAACAGAATCGGTGACAAAGGGCAACCTTGGCGGAGTCCAACTCTCACTGGAAACGAGCCTGACTTACTGCCGGCAATGCGGACCAAGCTCTGACACCGGTCGTACAGGGACCCAACAGCCCATATCAATCAGAGTCAGAGTCAGAGTCAGAGAGTCTTTATTGTCATTTGCACCGCATGTGGTACATGAGATGAAAACGAGATTATGTACACGAGGTCCCAGTTACATCCAACAACAAATGAAAGAGAAAAACAGTAATAACATCTAGAACTAACTAAGAAAAGCATCAACTAGTAATACACTAAGCTTAATATAGTGGGAATAAACAGCAGCACGAACATGAGTTTGTATGAGCAGATGGTCACAGATGAACACAGATGAACACAGCAACAAGAAAACAGATCAGCATCAGTATGATGTGATATTTTGCAGTGTTTATTTTTTATTTTATTTTTATTTATTCATGAGTCTAACAGCCTCAGGGTAGAAGCTGTTCCTCAGTCTAGTGGTTCTACACTTGATGCTCCTCAACCTCCGTCCTGAGGGGAGTGGGGCAAAGAGTGAGTGTGCTGGATGAGTGAGGTCTTTCATGATGCAGGTGGCTCTTTTCCTGCATCTGGAGGTGTAAATGTCTGTGATGGTGGGGAGACTGACTCCAACAGACTTCTGTGCAGCCTTCACCACTCTCTGCAGAGCTTTCCTCTCTTCAACTGTGCAGCCTCCATGCCACACGTTGATGCTGGAGCACAGGATGCTCTCCACTGCACACCTGTAGAAGGAGGTGAGGACTGGGCTGCTCAGACCAGCTCGTCTCAGCCGTCTGAGGAAGTAGAGTCTCTGATGACCTTTCTTGATCAGGCTGGTGGTGTTGTTGCTCCAGCTGAGGTTATCATTCATGTGTACACCCAAGTATTTGTAGCTGGAGACCACTTCCACTGCAGACCCACCTATTTTCAGTGGGGCATGGGTGTGTTTGTTCCTTCTGAAGTCCACAATCATCTCCTTTGTCTTCTTCACATTCATGTGAAGATTGTTCTCTTTGCACCAGCTCTCCAGGTGTTCCACCTCCTGTCTGTAGCTGGACTCATCATTGTTTGTAATGCCATCCCATTATCAATGGGCCTGGTACCCCATACTCCCGGAGTACCCCCCACAGAACCCCCCGAGGGACGCGGTCGAATGCCTTTTCCAAGTCCACAAAGCACATGTAAACTGGTTGGGCAAACTCCCACGCACCCTCCAGGACCCTGCTGAGGGTGTAGAGCTGGTCCAGTGTTCCACGACCAGCACGAAAACCACATTGCTCCTCCTGAATCCGAGGTTCGACTATCCGACGGACCCTCCTCTCCAGAACCCCTGAATAGACCTTACCAGGGAGGCTTAAGAGTGTGATCCCCCTATAGTTGGAACACACCCTACGGTCCCCCTTTTTGAATAGGGGAACCACCACCCCAGTCTGCCAATCCAAGGGAACTGCCCCCGATGTCCACGCGATATTGCAGAGTCGCGTAAGCCAACACAACCCCACAACATCCAGAGCCCTAAGGAACTCAGGGCGAATCTCATCCACCCCCGGAGCCCTGCCACCGCAGAGCTTTTTAACCACCTCGGTGACCTCAGCACCAGAGATTGGAGAGCCCGACCCAAAGTCCCCAGGCTCCGCTTCCTCAGTGGAAGACGTGCCAGTAGGATTGAGGAGGTCTTCGAAGTATTCCGCCCACCGACTCACAACATCCCGAGTTGAGGTCAACAGCACGCCATCCCCACCATAAATGGTGTTGGTCGCGTACCGCTTTCCCCCCCTGAGACGCCGGATGGTGGACCAGAATCGCCTCGAAGCCGTACGGAAGTCATTCTCCATGGCCTCTCCGAACTCCTCCCACGCCCGAGTTTTTGCCTCAGCAACCACCCGAGCCGCATGCCGCTTGGACTGTCGGTACCTATCTGCTGCTTCCGGGGTCCCACAGGCCAAAAAGGCCCAATAGGACTCCTTCTTCAGCATGACAGCATCCCTCACCGCCGGTGTCCACCACCGGGTTCGAGGGTTGCCACCACGACAGGCACCAACAACCTTGCGGCCACAACTCTGATAAGCTGCCTCGACAATAGAGGCGCGGAACATGGCCCACTCGGACTCAATGTCCCCCGCCTCCCTCGGAACGTGTTCAAAGCTCTCCCGGAGGTGGGAGTTAAAGCTCCGTCTTACGGGAGACTCTGCCAGACGTTCCCAGCAGACCCTCACAATACGTTTGGGTCTGCCAGGTCTGACCGGCATCCTCCCCCACCATCGGAGCCAACTCACCACCAGGTAGTGGTCAGTGGACAGCTCCGCCCCTCTCTTCACCCGAGTGTCCAGGACATGCGGCCGCAGATCAGATGAGACGACAACAAAGTCGATCATCGAACTGCGACCTAGGGTGTCCTGGTGCCAAGAGCACATATGTACACCCTTATGCCTGAACATGGTGTTCGTTATGGACAATCCATGATGAGCACAGAAGTCCAATAACAGAACACCACTCGGGTTCAGATCAGGGGGGCCGTTCCTCCCAACCACACCCCTCCAGGTCTCACTGTCATTGCCCACGTGAGCGTTGAAGTCCCCCAGAAACTGAGGTTTTGGGTATGTTAATTAGATGAAAAGTTTTGCGTTGACACAGATCCGCTCGAATCTCCCCCCTCCCTCATGCCCCCCCCCCTTTCACCCATTGCGCATGCGTGCTGCTGAACCTTCATCCATTGTGCATGCCTGTTGCCTGACTGCTGCGTTCTAACAACAACTTAACAAGTTAAAGCTGGATTTGGATAATAGTCGACAGATTTGACACCAAGTGGGACCCGCTTCATCTAACAAGCTGCATACCAGACGCTGAGTGGACTGTGGACCAGAACCGAGTCGATGTCGGACTTTCCTCCGTGATAAACATGACACAGCAGGTAAATCAACATTCTTAATATAATGTTTGCTTGTGTTTACTTTGATCACACAACAACAGAGTTTTTATTTATTTATTTCTGCCAGGTGGAGAAGCTGTCGTTCCAACAGGCAGACCGGTTCTGATGGGGTCCAGATGAAAACACAGCAAGAGTCCAGTTCATTAATGTATTTACAGTTCAGTTAACGTGTTTTAATAGTGTTCAGTTTAATTCTCAGTGTTTGTGTTACGTACAGTTTGTGGTGCTGAATAAATAAATAAATAAAAAATAAACCTGGTGTCTTCATTTTCACAGCACGTTACGCATTGTTTAAAAAACGTAACGAGTCCAGATAGATACTGTAGTTCAGATAAATTTATACATCTCCCACGCTAACATAAATACTGTTTATTATTGTTAAACTGTTATATTTTGCAGCGTGACACGTGAAATGTCCGCCTGCCCTGACTGTCCGCGCGTGCGAGCTGCGCGCATGTGGTTGACACAAAAGCTCAGCGGGAGATGTTTACATTATCAACGGAGGGTCAGCGAAAAAGATCCACCCTGAGCGGTGGATCAGAAAAGCATTGGATGCAAAGAGGGGGGCCAGTGAACTCGTGTCAACGATAAGCAAAGACGCAGAGAGAAAGGAGCGGTTCCACTCAAAATATGTGCCATGTAAACAGGGCCTTAGATTGCAGCACCCCTGTGAAACGGGGCGGTCTTTTTGTGAACTGCACCCTGAGCTCATGACATATTGTTGTCATGACCCAATCATTTGGTAGACACACCTTCCAGGCCTGCACGTGCGCGCTGAACTTGGACGGCATGTTGAATTGCTGCTCGTCGTGTTTTAGCGCTGGAGGGGTGGCCTTTGACCCCTCTCGCGCTCTCTCGAGCAGGCTGGTCGGCCCCACAGAAGATATCGCGAGATCTGACCTTCTCTGGCAGAGCTCGTGTATCCTTCCGTGGTTCATAGTTTGACCACATGGTTTATGTTTTATAAAAATGGGACTCGAGTCAAGAACCAGGGCAGTCTGTGCTTTGGTACTTTTATTTTTGTACATGCCTGAAACAGTGTTTGTTTTGTTTACACATACAGTATGCGAGTCATGTTTGGTGCGCGCACACATGTCACCAGCTCCACGTAGTATTTTACAAGGAGAGACTGGGCTCAAAAAGTTAGGTTCCCGTACCACGTGGGCGGGCAAACCTGTAAAATTATCAGTTCGTCCTGCTTCATCAGGTCCGAATCTGCTTTCCACACGGGGTCACTGAAGAGGCCCTCGGCCGGTACTGGAAATTTTCACTGTCACCAGCGGGTCTCTTCCGTGGAAGGCCACACATGTCTTCCTTTGGGGGTGCAAAGCTTTTCCTCGGCAACCCCTCTCGGAGGGCTTCCGCCTGTTTGCGCCTTTGTTCCAGCCTGGCCTGGACGCGTTCCAGGGCTCCCCGAAGAGTCCCGTCGACTCGATCGGGTGCTGGAGGAAAGTGGACCTCTGGTTTTCCGGGAGGTCCGACAATGTTAGCCAAAGATGGCGTTGGGCGACAACTATTTCCGCCATTGCTTTATCCTTGGGAAATGGCTATTGTCCCCATTATGCAGAGCACGAGGTCAGAGGCACGGCGGGCCTTCTCCATGGCCTCCATTGCGGCCTGCTCGTCTTTTGTTACCTGGATATCCTGCAGTTTTTCTGCCAGGTATGCCTGCGCCATGGTCGACGCATTCATAGCGCGAGCTGCGAGGCCCTGAGCCCTGTAGCAGTGTTAATTTTGTCGACTAATTGTCGACTAATTATTTTCGTCGACTAAATGTTTTCATTGATTTGTCGACTAAAATTAGACTAAAACAAAAAAATTCTGATGACTAAGTAATGACTAAAACTAAATGATGTTTTAGTCACATGACTAAGACTAAAACTAAATTAAAAATAGCTGTCAAAATTAACACTGGATTCAAGTACTGCTTGTAGTTTTACTGTTAAAAGCAAGGTTAGACAAATAATGTTTGAAAAAAGTTTTATTTGTTGTTGTATGTATTGCATATTAATATTAATATTATGGTTAAAACATTGTTTTGTTTTAGTAACTACAGAGAATTGATGAAAAGTTTTTACTATGTATAACTTAGTCGACTTAATTGACTGTAGATTTAGTCGACTAAATGTTTTCATTGATTTGTCAACTAAAATTAGACTAAAACAAAAAAAATTCTGATGACTAAGTAATGACTAAAACTAAATGATGTTTTAGTCACATGACTAAGACTAAAACTAAATTAAAAATAGCTGTCAAAATTAACACTGCCCTGTAGCACTTCTCAAGTTGTTTCTCCGAAGCGCGGCAGGCCCTGTTGGGTAGCGCTGGTTTTGTCCCCGTGGCTGCGGGGGCCAGGTGAGCCGCCAGAGTTTCCTCTATCGGGGATGCGCTGGCGAGGCCCACTGTCACCATTCCCGCGACATCTAGGAGTCGGGATAGTGGCAGTGTGATGGGAGCTCCGGGTTCCGCCCAGGAGCGTTTGAGCTCCATGAGGAAGTCCGGAAAAATTTGCATTTTTTGGGACGTTGTCGGCTGTTTCGCATAGAAGTAGTTTCCCGCCAGCCTCGTAGCCTGTTGGCGAGGCATAGGGTCTGGCCACGCGACCTGCAGGGCATCCGCCGCCCTCTGGCACAGGTCAAACAGAGCAGGGCCCGACAAGTCCGGTTCCGGCAGGATTTGCGCTAGGTTCTGGGAGGAATCCACACTTTCTCCTCTGTAACCGTACTCGGCGTCTTGGTCAGATACTGCAGGTGTCGAGTCCTCGACGGCAACTGCGGAGTCTGACACATTGTCCTCTCCGACTCGACCACTGCATTCCAGGTCCACGTTCTCGAGCTCCGGTTCGGGAGCGAGCAGCTTTGTGCGACGTGCGACCTTCAGCGCCGCGGCCTTAGCCATGGATTTAGCCAACGCGTCCGCACGGCGTTTCCTCACTACCGCCGACATTCGACGGCAGTGGGAGCAGGAGTCGGGGACTTCCAGCGCTTTCCTCGCGTGCAGGATCCCTAGGCAGACAGGACAGGCCTCGTGGGTGTCCGTCGCCGAGAGGGAGTAGCCGCATCCGCTGGGGCATGGGCGCGAGCGAGGGCTCGTCGTCCTGTTGGTTTTCTTCTTCTTTGTCCTCCGTTTTCCCTTCTCGGGAGCCATGTCCGGAGACGAGAAGCGGTCCTAGTTTTCTTTTGTTCGAAGTCGTCTTCTCCGTTGTCTTGCTTTCGCTGGTTAGCCTGCTAATGGTTAGAAGGGGGTTGTGACGCAGTTAGCGCCGTCGAGCGAAGCAGCTCCGGAAAGAGAAGAAAACTTCGAGTTATGTAGAAAAACGCTGGACTAGCTTTCGCCAGCCCAGCAGTACGCAGGATAATTTCTCTGTACGCTCAGTGTAGGGAGCAAGCTCACCTCAGTCGAGCGATGCGATGACAGAGAAGTCCCACGAAGTTCAGGTGTTAAGTGAGGTGAAGGGCAAATAAGAGAAAGATGGACGGGCGTCAGCAGCTTAAATACCCAGAGGGCGGGGCCTCTGGCGCGACGCTGACGCCCTAGCCGTAAAGGCGTGATTGTATTCCTTCAGGTAATCGCACGGGGGCGCAATTCCCATAGCAAGTATGTTGCACCGAGAGACCGACTGATAAGTGAACAGAAGAGTCATGTCTTGTTGCCAACAAGTCATTTGTTTACACCTGAACACTGCAGAGTCTGAGAACAAATAATTTTGAGCAGATTTTATTGTTGTTGTGTATTTACTGTTAACTTTATTATGTTTCAGTGGCACTAGATGCATTTTACTCTGTTATTTTTTATTTTTTTATTGTACTTTGGTCGGCTTCGGTTGTTTTTATGTGCTATATAAATAAAACCGACATTGACATTTACAAGTACAGTACATTTCAGACAGTCTCGGACTGTCACAGATATTGGGTCAGTAAAATAATCCGTGGATGTAAAGAGTCAGAGGGAAAACAGGAGAATTAAAGGCACCAGGTCCAAAGTGAAAAGGTAAAGGTCGTCTCTCATCTTCGAAATAAAAACAGCGATTAAATGTTTGAGGATGAGTTGAGAGAAGTCAAATAAATTGGAGGGGAGGAAATTAAACAGGAGAGCACTGAAGCAGAAGTTGTGGCAAAGATCAGATGCAAAAGAGCTGCGCTGAGATGTGGGACATTTTCCAGAAGTGATCCAACCTGACTGCTGAACTTAGCTGGAAACAAGAGTAAAACTTGCTCTTTTCTAATGAAAATCTTACAAAAACCCAGATGAGTTTGGGTTACATTAACACCCAGACAAACATTGATGTAGATATTGTGTTTGATGCATGAAAACTCAAATTAAAAACATAAAAAAAGACATTTTGACAAATAAATGAAGCTCGGGGTGTGTTTATTAAACTGTCCACTGAGAATCGTTTTACCCTGAAAAATAAAAATCACACAACATAAAAAGTGTTAATCCACAAGTGAGTAGTGTTCTTGTTATTCCTTTGAACCAGTAAGTACCCATTATGAACTGACAATTACCAGATACTTACAGGGTACATACCTTGTAAAGTATCCAGCAAATTTTTCAATACATACCCTGTAAGTACCAGGCTGAAACATGAATTGCTACAGAAAATAAATAGCTACACCATCTTGTGTTTGTAGTTTTTAGTTTTTGTGTCTCTCATGTTCTGATTTCTACATCAAACGTTCTGTTGCTGCAGCTGAACTTTGTAAACTGTGTACCTGTTCCGGCTCCGAGCCTCAGGCCCCCCAGCAGGCTGCTCGCCAGCCTGTCACGGTCCCAGACGGTGATTTCCACACAGACCTCCGACAGGTCTGTCTCGTTGATCCCGTCGTACACCATTGTGTGGTTAAACACTGGATCCACGGTTCTCCTAAGGACACGAGTCTTCTGGCGGCTTTTCCTGCTGGTGTCCGGCAGCACAAAGCTTGAGATGAAGGAAAGGTTTCCCGTTTAGCAACACAACAAATGTACTGGGTCATCTTACTCGAGAAAAGCAAAGTGTTGACTTTTCAACTCACCACTTGACATAAGGGTCAATGGTGGCCCTGATTAAAGGCAGGTTCTTACATTCTTTCACCCAAATGTGAATCTCTCCGGTGTTGGAAACGTCTTTTGTTAAACCTTTTAACAAACAAAATGTTAATGAACATGGGAAAAATAAAACTCGGGAAAAAGGCATAAGATTATGAACACTGGACATTTTTTAATTCCCATCAGAAGTACTACAGATAGCTACTGCTGCTAATATTTGCAAATATTTCTAGTATTCAACATAAAATACTGTATTAAAAAATGTATGCCAATATCGAGTTTTATACAGTTGTGATGGCACGAACACTTTTGAGATTTTTAAGACTGGAGTTGTTTTAAGAGGGAGCAGTCCACATTGATCCTGTCCCCACTTGGACTAGACAGCTCGCCAGTCTGGTTAGAATTGAACTATTTCTCCAAATTGAAAACAGCTAAATAAGTAACAGTCAAAAATGTAATAATTACCAGTATTCATAAGTTTTTTTGTATTAAACAACACTTCACAAGATCTGAACTATTATTTTAACATGGGTCTGTATGTAACCCATGGACGATCTCATGTTGGGCCTAGTCTTCACCATAGTTTATAAGCATAAGAACCCCAAAATTCAATGACAGCTTGGATTAGACTTTACTTTGGTCAAAGGTACTCTTAACTCCTAAAGTACTCTTAAACTGTAGTCTCCAAGTAAGATTGAAAGTAGATATATATTCAGGGACGGCTGGTATAAGTGGGCTAGTAGGGCTAAGCCCTACCTGGTATTCACAGGTTAAACATTATATAATTACATAATTATATAATTATAAACAATTTATAAATAACAACTTAAAAATAAACAGAATTTAAAAATAATGTGTCTTATTTAGTGAAAATTACAGCAAAAACTGGTGCTAAACCATCTGGGCTCGTTCTGCAGGGCTAACTTTTCACAGCCCATTTTAATTCAATGTCTCTGTGGTTCAGAATGATTGACATGCGTCTCTCGCCACGCCCCCTCAGTTTGCGGCTCATTGGGGCTAATTCTGATCAGCCCAGGATCAGCCCAATGCCACAGAAATGAGCCAGTTAGGGTGGACGTACAATAACGTGCTTCAAGCCCAAGTTTATGTGGGTGTGGTTTAGTGTAGGTAGTGGTACCATGGCAAGCAAGATTAAAATTACTACTAATTTTATTTCCTCATGCGTCTCGGGTCGGGGAGAGATTAGCTGTGAAACCTGACACCAGGCTGACAAATGTACAGATGGAGCGAGGAGGAAGTGTTGTTTAGCTTCAAAAACACGGTAAAAACTATTTGTTTGCTAAAAATTATAGCAAAGATGTCTCTGAGCTTAACCTTTCCTTAATAAATTCTGGTCAATGATCAGCTGGATTAAAAAAAGTAGTTCGCTATGTGCACGCGCACACGCGCGCGGGTGGGACGGTGTGTGGGGTGGGACGGTGTTCTGCACGGATGGACAGAACCGTCCCACGCACGCGCGGGTGGACAGAACGTGGGACAATGTGGGACGTGTTCTGTGCAGCGGGTTGAGCTGGCTGCACAGAACAACAGTGGCGGAGCTAGACTTTTATTGATGGGGGGTGGAGGGGGGCCAAGGCTATCGTAAGGGGTCCATTACAGTGGTAAAAATAGACTTGTCCCAACTTTTTTGGGATTTGTTGACGCTTTGAAAATTTTGAAACAACATATTTTTTCCTTAAAATGATACTTTCTCTCAGTTTAAACTTTTGATCTGTGATCTAAATATTTTTAAGTTTAGAAATCAAGTCTTTTTATTTATTTATTTATTATTTATTTATTTAAATTTTATTCATTTCATTAAAATCAAGTAACAACTCAAAAAAATAAAAAAACATACATTCAAAATAAAATGAAAGGCAGCAGATGAAGAATAATCTTATAATCTCTGCCCCTTTTACCCAAAGATACAACAATAAGTTACCAAAGATTAAAGTTAACTACATCATCAAATTAAAGACTACATCAACTCAAATGATGATTCATATAAATTCTTATGCTAGTTTTTCATATTCTTTCAAAAAAATCCCTTTTAACAATCTCTTAAATATATACAGAGATCTGGCTGTTTTAACATTTTCTTCCAGACCATTCCACAATCTTATTCCCTGAATTATTGTACACCGCTCCTTCAAACTGGTACGAAAACAAGGTTTCACAAACATTTCTGTCCCTTTAAGAAAATAAACAACATAAACTTTTTCTAAACAGCTTTAGTGTTTGACTTTGTCCACACTCATAAAACACAATGAAGTACAAAAAAATGAAAGTGGTACTGCTACCCCTAGCGGCCGAAAGTGGTAATAAAGTAACTTAGTAATCTAACTTAGTTACTTTCCAAATCAAGTAATCAGTAACTTAACTAAGTTACTTTTCCCAAGGACTTATCAGTAACTTAACTAAGTTACTTTTTCAATGTAACTATGCCATCACTGTTCGGAGGAGACACAGTTTGTCACCGTAGTCCTACACTGAGATGTAAAATAAATTAGAAGTTTTTGAAAAAACCTGTGAAACCTGAAAAAGTCCTGAAAAACGAGGGAAAAGGAGTGTGGAGGAGTGTGATGCAGTTATGCAAAGCTGTTTGACTGGGAAAATAATAATATTTTACAGTTGAAACCCTTAATGCAGGGCAATGTAAGTTGGATGAAAAAGGTTCTATTTAAGCTTGGCTTTTGGTATTCTTGGTGGTTGGTTGTTTTACGCTTGTCTTTGTGCTGAAAAAGGACATAATGTCAATTTACAGTGGGTTTTCTTTATTTCACATTGATGCCTCTGTTGTTGGAATCCAACCTGCAGCATTACATGTATGTGTACATTATACGTGTGTGTGTGTGTGTGTGTGTGTGTGTGTGTGTGTGTGTGTGTGTGTGTGTGTGTGTGTGTGTGTGTGCGCGTGTGCGCGTGTGTGTGTGCGCGTGTGTGTGTGTGTGTGTGTGTGTGTGTGTGTGTGTGTGTGTGTGTAAATTAGCCCACCCTAAAAATATCACCACCAGCCGCCACTGTATATATTTATCATATAATTTAAAATCGAAGCTCTGGATTAGGTTAATTAAAATGCTGATGTGTTGAATGGTCGTGACAGAAGATGTACCCAGAAAATAGTTCAAACCATTCTGCCTCTTTATCAAACAAATCAACAACAGGAGTACCGCATACGGCAAATTATGCACCTGTTGACGAACCATTATACAGCATTACAGCAACCTATAGCAATGGCCCTGACAAGAAAAACCTTGTATAACTGACTTTCTTTATTTGTGACCTTGACCTTGAACCTCGAGTGATAAAAGTGTATGTCACACTTCATCTAGTGATGATGCATACAAATATGAAGTTTCATTCAATTTTCTTGAGCAGATCAGAAGATATGGGCGGTACAAGAAAAAGTTGATGGACGGACAGACAAATGGAGAATATACCACAACACATCCGGCTTTTGACGGGCAAAATATTTGAGTAAATGGTCATAAGTAAACATCTAACAAAATGTACAGCAGTAAAATAACTTTTGGGGTCAAACTAGTTAAAAATAAAACGTTAAATGAAGAAGTTTCATTTGTTTGTCGTCGTCCATCACAGAGCAAAATGGGGGAATTGGAAATACCTCCGTCGACCGTGAATGTTGCGAGTGCGATACCTTGAAAAATAAGTGAGATACCGACTTCCATTTTTGTGTGTGGCTGTCTTGGTTTAAGAAAGGTTCCTTTCAAAAATTTTGTTGCAACGTCAAAATCCAAGATGGCCACCATCGTATGAATATATGTAAACCAGCCACCCCAGTCATTTGAGGAAATCGTGCTTTTAAGTTTTTATATACTGTAGCTTAAAAGTAGTTTCTTCAAATAATTGGGGTGGCCAGTGGGGTGGTTGAAGATTAATCTATGGTGGTCAAGGCCACCAGTGGCCACCCTCTGGCTCTGTCATTGCACCTGGTGGTAGATAATGCCAGGATCCATCACTCTACGCCGCCTCAGACAAGCAAAAAGAATTACTGGTACCTTTCTTCTTCTGAACTGTACAACTCCTACCCACTTGAATATTTTGCACCAAAAACATGAAGGTTTACTTGCATTCCATATTCAGTTCCAGTCCAGAAAAACGCTCATCTCGAAAGCTACAAACATTCACTATTCAAATTCCACAGCAACGGGGGACGTGCCATTTGTTTGAACTGTCTTTTGTGGACATTAGATTTTCACATTTCATTTCTATAAACAAATTTAGCCATAAATTGAATTGTCAAAATGGAGGAGTGTGGGCAAACCTTCGCTGTGGGTGATCTGGGGAAGAAAACGTAAAGCCAGTCTCATCTCTCCTCTGCCACCATTTAGGGGTGCAATCGAAGGAATGGTCTGAAACAGACGATTTACAGCCTCGTCACAAGGAACAATCGCTCTGATCTCGCTGATGATACGCTGGTGTCTGGTGAAGGGGAAGAAAAAACAAGCGTAGACAAAGCAGCTTTTGTGTACGAGCGTGTTTGTATTTACCTTTGCTTTCAGAGCCAAGAAATTCATCTGGGTGTGGTCAGAGTCCCACTTTGAGAGATCCACGTCCACCTCGCCCAAGAAGCTGTTCCTGCCAAATGTGTCATGATGCCAGACGGAGAGAATGAGGGTCTGGGTTCGGAGGTACTCCATGCGAACACGATACTGTGAAAACAGTGAAGATGACGCTTTTGTTCTTCATCAGCTCGGCGTGGGAAAATACTCTGGGTGTGAGGTGGCACTCTTACTCTGAGGATCTCGTTGAACTTTGGATTTAGAGTCTTTTTCTTGACAGACGTCTTCCTTTTTCCTAAATTAGCTTTGTCGGGGACCAGGTAGCTTTTCACATACCTTATAAAGTAACAAAACAGAACACACCGTTACTTAACCCTCCAGTTGCCCTTGGGTCAAAATGACCCACAAGGCTTCTTTATACAGCTGATCCAGTTCCAGCAGGACACACCTGTAGTATAATTTTACTAATTATTTAAATAAACACATCCATCATGGCTGACTTCTTGTAATATGATTATTGTTTTATGGGAAGAAAAGATTATTCTGATTTTTATTCACAAATGCTGGTTGACAAACTAAATTTTGGGGGGAGGCGGCTGTAGCTGAGAGGTTAGAACAGTCGTCCTCCAATGCAAGAGTTGGGGGTTCGATTCCACCAGCAGTCACATGCCAAAGTGTACACACTGAACCCATCATTGCCTCCGATATGTGTCCCATCGGTGTATGAATGTGATAAAGCACTGATTACTTTTTATAGAGATCTAGTAGAGTGCTGTATGGATGGGTAAATGAGGGCACAGATTATAATGTAAAGAGCCGAGTGTCTTGATAAGATAGAAAGGTGATATATACCGGTAAGTACAGTCCATTTACCATTTTTCATTATTCATTGACACAATCCTCGTGTTTTAGACCCATTGGCAGGCAGGCGAGCAAGACAGGAATTTAAATAAAAATTATTTATTTAAACAACAAAACAAAAAGGCTGGCGAGGCAGAAAAAAAAAAACTTACTAGATGGGATCAGGCAGGCGAAACAGGACGGGTACAGATCACAGAGCATAAAGGCACAAAACTGAAGGAGGAGGACTGAGTCATCTGTGTGAACAGAACAATGACCGGACGAAGAGTGGAGGAAAGAGAAAGGCTTTTTATAAGACAGAGGGAGAGTGAGTAATGAGAGCACCTGGGCAGGTGGCTGATGAGACAGATGTGAAAGACTGAAGACAAGAGAGGCAGACTGAAGAGTGAGCGGGAAACAGAAAACAGAATCAGATACACAGGAACAGAAATCACACAAAGAGCAGAACAACTAAAGTATAAAGAGCAGAATGAAATAAACACAACAAGCAGAAAAGGGGAAGACAGAAATACCAGACAGCTAGGGGACAGACCGTAACAGTCATGAGATTAAACTGGAAATTCTTCCTTGTGTGTAAACTTCTGTACTGACTGAAGAGT
Source organism: Garcialebias charrua (assembly GCA_038048925.1). Classification (NCBI taxonomy): domain Eukaryota; kingdom Metazoa; phylum Chordata; class Actinopteri; order Cyprinodontiformes; family Rivulidae; genus Garcialebias; species Garcialebias charrua. Next base: position 55,606 of record JBBPBX010000029.1, on the reverse strand, counting down.
TTAGTATTTCTCACTGAGCTGCAACTGTTGGCATATAGTGAGATGCACAAAATTAGAAGACAAAAAAAAGAAGCAATATTTTGCTTTGAATCGCTGAATTAGCCCTCCTGCTGATCCACAAGCTCTCAGCTTTATCAGCCCTATGGGTCATTTTAACCCAAGGGCAGCAGGAAGGTTCATACAACATGCTTGTGTTTGTATGCAACTGTGAATAAGTCGCAGTGGTGGACACAGTTGCGTTAATCTGCTAACAGCTAATGCAGAACTAATTTTTCATTTAGTGGAATTAACTTCCATTAAGGAAGGATTCCATTGAGCAGCTTCTCAACAATATCTGGTTATATCTAACCAGTATAATCACTGTGAAAAAAATCACATGTTGCTGCTGATCTGTTTCATGTTGATGTGTTCATTCGTGCTCATCTGCTCACAAAGACTCATGTTCGTGCTGCTGTTCGAAGTGATGTTTTTATGCTACTAGTGCTTAGTGTATTTTTAGTTGATGTTTTTCTTAGTTCATATCTTAGATTATGTTATTACTGTTTTTCTTTTACATTTTATTGTTGGATGTAACTGGGACCCTGTGTACATAATCTCGTTCCATCACATGCACCACATGTGGTGCGAATGACAAAAAAATCTCTGACTCTGACTAAATAAGATAAGATGAAACTTTATTGTCCACCAAGGTGGAAATTTTCCTTAAAGTCTGCTAACAAAATTCATAAATTTGTTCCCGTCTGTTGTGGGTGTGTCTCAAAGAGTCCGTCAGTCAAGGTATTGGTTGGCATGTACATGTGACAAAATGTGACTGATTGACAACTTCAACTGGAAGGAGACAGACATGTGACATAGACTGAGTGACGGTTTAGCATTAGCTTCCGCTCATTTAAAAAAAAAAATAATAATACCCGTTTAGCATTTGCGGAATATGGGCTAGCGAAGCTAACTTTCTGGTCAGCTGTGCCCACCACTGATAAATTGTTACTTTACTGTGAATGACGTGCAAATTGTTTTTTCCTTCTTCTTTCTTCGGCTTCTTCTTTCGGCTTTTCCCTTTTCAGGGGTCACCACAGTGAGTCATCTTCCTCCACCTCACTCTGTCCTCTGCCTCCTCTGTCCTCACTCCAACTACCTTCATGTCCTCTCTAACTGCATCGGAGTCATCCATATACATCTCCTCTTTGGCCTCCCTCTTTGTCTTTTTCCTGGCAGCTGCATTTCTAACATCCTTCTACCAATATACCCACTGTCCCTCCTCTGGACATGTCCAAACCATCTCAGTCTGGCCTCCCTAACTTTATCTCCCAGTTGTTTAACATGTGCTGTACCTCTGATGATCTCATTCCTGATCTTATCCATCCTTGTCACTCCTAAGGAGAACCTCAACATCTTCATTTCTGCCACTTCCAGTTCTGTCTCCTGTCTTTTTGCCAATGCCACTGTCTCCAGACCATACAACATAGCTGGTCTGCCACTCCAGATTTCCTCATGCAATACCACACCTCCTCTCTTGGCACCCTGTCATATGCTTTTTCTAAATCCACAAACACACAATAGAGTTCTTTCTGACCCTCTCTGTACTTCTCCATCAACATCCTCAAAGCAAAGATGGCATCTGTGGTGCTCTTTCTTGGCATGAAACCATACTGCTGCTCACAGATAGTCACCTCTTGTCTAAGTCTTGCTTCCACAACTCTCTCCCAGATCTTCATCATGTGACTCATCAACTTAATTCCCCTGTAGTTGCTACAACTCTGTACATCACCCTTGTTCTTAAAAATGGGCACCAGCACACTTCTTCTCCATTCTTCAGGCATTTTCTCACCAAATATGCCATTGAATATTTGAGTCAAAAACCTCACTGCCATCTCTCCAAGACATTTCCAAACCTCCACTGGTATGTCATCAGGTCCTACTGCCTTCCCCTTCTTCATTCTTTTCAGAGCTTTCCGGACTTCACCCTCACTAATCTTTCCCACTTCCTGGTCCACAGTTTCTATGACCTCTACTCTTCTTTCTCTTTCATTCTCTTCATTCATTAGCTCCTCAAAGTACTCCGTCCATCTTCCTGTCGCACTCGCCTCATTTGTTAGAACATTACCATTCATATCTTTAATAAGTCTAACCTGCTGCATATCCTTTCCATCCTTATCCCTCTGTTTTGCCAATAACAAGTCCTTCTCACCCTCTTTAGTGTCCAGTCTCCCATACAACTCATTGTACGTCCTCTGCTTTGCCTTAGCTACTTCCCTCTTTGCTCTATGTCCCATCTCCTTATATTCCTGTCTCCTCTCTTCAGTCCTCTCACTGTCATATTTCTTCTTGGCTAATCTCTTTCTTTGAATGGCGTCCTGCACTTCACTATTCCACCACCAGGTTTCCTTATCATCCATTCTCTGTCCAGATGACACACCAAGTACCTTCCTACCTGTCTCTCTAATTACTGTTGCTGTAGTAGCCCAGTCACTTGGAAGCTCTTTCTTACCACCCAGAGCCTTTAACAGCTCCTCTCTGAATTTCTCACAACATTCTTCCTTCTTCAGCTTCCACCATTTGGTCTTCTTCTCTGATTTTACTCTTTTTCTCTTCTTCACAACAACAGTCATTCTACACACAACCATCCGATGCTGTCTGGCCACGCTCTCCCCTGCCACAACCTTACAGTCTCCAATCTCCCTCAGGTTTCCTCTTCTACACAGAATGTAATCGACCTGTGTACTCCTTCCTCCACTCTTATAGGTCACTCTATGTTCCTCCCTCTTTTGGAAATAGGTATTGACTATAGCCATTTCCATTCTCTTGGCAAAATCCACCACCATCTGTCCTTCCTGGTTTCTTTCCTTGACACCAAACCTACCCATCACTTCCTCATCCCCTCTGTTTCCTTCACCAACATGTCCATTCAGGTCTGCTCCAATCACCACTCTTTCCTCCCTGGGAATACTCTCTATCACTTCATCCAAATCTTTCCAAAATGTATCTTTCTCCTCCCCATCACATCCAACCTGTGGAGCATAACCACTGACTATGTTTAGCATCAGACCTTCTACTTCTACCTTCAGACACATCACCCTATCTGACACTCTCTTCACCTCTACTACATTCTTTGCCAACTCCTCCTTCAGGACCACCCCTACTCCATTTCTCTTTCTATCCACACCATGGTAAAACAGTTTGAACCCTGCTCCAATACTGCGAGCCTTGCTGCCCTTCCACTTGGTCTCTTGGACACATAAAACATCTACCTTTCTTCTCTGCATCATGTCAGCCAGCTCTCTACCTTTGCCTGTCATTGTCCCCACATTTAGAGTTGCAACCCTCAGTCCTACATTCTTCACTTTCCTCTTCTCCCTCTGTCTCTTGACATGTTTCCCTCCTCGGAGTCTTCAAATTGTTTTTTTCTTGTGGTTTAATAAAACATGTACTAATCATATCTCATTTTGATCTCAGTTTGTGCTATTTTTGTCTCCAGTCAATCCCAATATGGTTTCCAAAACCACCCAGACTTGTCTCATGTTTTTTGCAATCGGAAACTAAACTGAAAAGGTTTCCAGACGTCTTTAATGACTCATTTAGTGCTTCTGCAACATGAGAGTGAGGACCCACCACCCACGAGATGAAGTTGAGAACATTTGCAAACATTTTGAGACATGTTGGAAAGTCCCTCAGGAATTCTGTTTGCACATTGTCGGAAACAGCTTAAGCTTTAGTATTCAACAGGTTAAAGAAAAAATATATATTTTGAATTAAAAAATAATAATAAAACTTTGAAGCAAGAAAACAAGGTGCCCTAAGTGGAAAGCAGTAAAAAAAAAAATACTAAACTTCCATTACATTTATTTAGTTCTCATATCTCCTTTTTATCTTCAAACTAATCTGCTGTATAGTTGTTGTTTTTTTCATTAGCGAAATTGTAAAAATGAAATTTTTGTAATAAAATTTTACATGTATATTCACTGAGGATTTAATTTGTTAAAATATTACATCTAATTATTAACTAGTTAAAAAGGATATATTAATTAAAAGGATAATTAAATTATCCTAAAGTTCAAACATTTACAACTAAAACATATATTAAAATGTATATAAATTACAATTTTTGATATTATAAAATATTATAAAGTTCAGGAATTAGTGTAAAGTATTTTCATAATTCCAAAAACATCCTGGTGTCAAATGTTTTATAAATCAATCAGTAGTAGAAATAGAAGTATGAAAACTATATATATTTTTAAAGAATAGCTGCAGCTTCTTGCAAATAGCTGTAACAAAAATTAATTTAAATTGTTTTATACAAATATGTGTTCATGCATGGTCAGTTTTTCTGTATGATAATCCCAGAACTTTTGTTTTCAGTATTTTTAGTTGTGCAATTTGAAGAGTTACTGTTTTAATATATATAAAATTCACAAATTGTGTCTTTAACACAATGAAAAAAGTACTTTTACTTGAGTAAAAAAAGAAAACGTGCTCCACCACATTTGTTACTCAAACACCAAGATAGAGAACGCACGGGTCGGAGCGGTTCCTCTTCGGGTCGACTGCAGCCAGGTCGCGGCACTCGGCCACAAAAATGTGGAACTCTTGGAGCTTCTGGACGTAGGTGATGGAGAACTGGATGCTTCCCTGAACCTCCACGAAGTCGCCGCTGT
>JBBPBX010000029.1:38355-48727 GCA_038048925.1 Garcialebias charrua | reverse complement strand
ATTATTATTATTATTATTATCTACTGACAGACTGATGTTAGACAAAGTAATCTCTGAAAAAAACTATAGTCCCCTTGCTTCTCTAGAAGCATTTATAAAAACACTAAAAACACAGAGTGACCCGGACAATGACTAGCCAATAAAAACAGAGTTGTTTGTCACGCCCCAACCCACGCTGTTTTTTGTGTTGTTGGACCAGTGCTTCATGGTTTTATTATATTTTTTAGAACGTTTTATTAACATATAATCACAGAACTTCGCAGTGCAGAGACAGGACATGTAGTGGGGGCGGAGCATTCCAGAAATTCCAGACCTGCACTGACAGAAATGAAGAAGTCACGAGCGAATTAAATCATGTCCAACGTGGCTTTGTGAAGCTCTGCTGATTTCTGCTGTTTTTTGTGTTGTTGGACCAGTGCTTCATGGTTTTATTATATTTTTTAGAACGTTTTATTAACATATAATCACAGAATATTGAAGCGGCTCCGAGCGGACATGCAGCAGGAGGCGGAGCTGCAGAACTCAAGTTCAACAGAGAATGGACTGTGGTTCCCCCTCAGAGCCATATATGGCTCTGAGGGGGAGGGAGCAGAATGCTTTTACCTGATGAAAATTTTTCTAAGTCCCAGCGTTCTCCAGAAATTACATAGTGAACCTTTAAGTCTCCTGTAACTAAGTTGGCAAATGCACCACTGTCATTATAACAGTGGTTGGAGTTGCACACAAAGTAGCAATCCTTACTTTTAATCACGATATCACCTAAGAATCAGAAGAGAAAATAATAATGAAAAAACACACTGCAGCCTATGATTTGTAAATTAGCTTTAGATAAGGTTCATTGTCATAAGAGTCCCTGCTAACTGTTGAAATGGACATTAGTTGGAGGCTACATTGTTAAGTGGGTGAAAAATTCACCTAAATGGTAGGTCACCTCATTAAAAAGCAACTATGCTGTCAGTTGCAAGTGATTCCTGTAATAAACAGGAGGGATACCTTAGCATTTGGTGTGAATGTCCAAAATCCACGAGACAGAAGGTAAACTGGAGTTGGGCCTTCCTTTGTTGACTCATATGTCCGTAGCATTAAAATAGTCAAATATTTTTCACCACTCCAAGTGCTTAAAAGCCTAGAAATACTTAACTGCAAACCTACAATGCATATGGTTTTCAGCACCTTGCCACATTTTCATTTTGTTCAATGTTGCCTTCAAGGTGTGAGTGGTGTTGGCAAAAAGAGCCAAATCCCACATTAGTAGAGCTCTGTGGGTTTGAATAATCCATCCAGCTCTAACTGAAGTTGAGAAACACTTTGGACTCTGATCCGGGCTGTTAAGAAAGGCAGGAAGCAGGTCATTAGGCCAAATGAGAGGATTACCGGCTGTTGTGGACAAAAGAACAGTGTTCTGGATGAGTGCTCTGTACAAATGGTTATGATAACTCCGAAATAGATAAAAGCAATACCAAATATACTGTGGTGTATTTGTCTTGTGGTTGGTGTTATTTATAATGTTCATGAACCTGTTTAAGAAAAGTAAAGCTGCGGACTGGAAAAAGTGAAAACTGTTGAGTCTCTTCATGTAAAAGAGAGCAATTCAAATTGAATTGAAGGACGCCTATGTGGACTCTAATAAACCAAACAGCCTGTGTGCGTGAGTGTTGGGCGGGTGGGGTGCTTGTGTATTTAACATGGATTAAAAAAAACAGAAACAGTATTATACAGTACAGATTAGAAAAGGGTGTGAGACTGTAAACATTCAAATGCTCTGTTGAGAGAAAAAAAAGCATATCTACTTGCTTCACAGCCCTCTAATAAATTTACTGTGCTATTTAACATAATTAAAGCATTTTCGCAAAAACAAATATACTTATTTCTTTAATGGCAGTTTTGGCCCAAAACATAGACTTTCTTCTACATAAAATGTGTGTTGCAACGTCTCTATCTCCATTTTCTCTGCCTGTCCATAGTCAGGTCAGGTGGCAATAGGTCCAGGAGAGAGACCTAGACATCACTCTCCCCAGAGACACTCTCCAGATTCCCAAGGCGTTCCCAGGTCATAGAAGATAAACAATCCCTCCAGCATGTTCTGGGTCTGTTCCAGGGCCTCTCACCAATGGGACATGTCTAATAACCTTCAAGGAAAAGTGTTCAGGAGGCATCCTAATCAGATGCCCAAACCATCTAAGCTTTCTTTCAATATGAAGGAGCAGCAGCTCTACACCGAGCTCCACCCGGATGACGGAGCTCCTCACCCTATCTATAACCTTGGGCCTGGCCATTTTACGAAGGAAGCTCATTTCATCTGCTTCAAAGTCAAAGTCAACTTTATTGTCAGAACTGCAATATGTACAGCAATATGTATATGCTTGTATCCAGAGTCTTGTATCCAGAGTCCTGTTATGTCAGTCATGATCCAAACCTCATTACCATAGTTGAGGGTTGGAACTAGAGCTGATGAATCCAATTCACTTCATGGAACTGGGTTAATCTGAATCAGTCACTGAAGGACAGTAGTCCCTCGCTACTTGGCAGTTCAACTTTTGCAGACTCACTAGCCGTGTTTCCATCAAGGTTTCTAGGTGCGCATTTTGAAGTATTGCAGCAGAAAAGCTTAATGGAAACGGCAAAATCCGTATTTACTTTCTCAAGTTCGCCAAAAAGTTTATACGCTCGCTTGAGGTGGTTTTTGGGATCTGCGAAAATGAGCAGATGCGCAAAACGACAGATGGAAACACATTTGCCGACTCGTGCTGCCGTAGCGAACATTCACGTCACGTGACTGATCAGCTGTTTCCGCTCCGGACAACATGTAACATCGCTAAAACTAGTTGGCATGACAGAATAAATACAACTCGCCCGATAGCAACACGTACCTGAAATATTCTCTCCATTTTGACGAGATGTGTGGCCGGGTTCTGTTTTCAACCGCTACTTCCTGTTTACTGTAGACATGCGCAGTGCTGACGTCTGACGTAATGACGCTGACGTCTGACGTAATGACGCTGTGCGCGGCTTGGAAGAAGCGCTTCAAGCCAGTAGATGGAAACACTTCTGATCTGCATTAATTTGTATTTACATATTTGCGAGGTAGCTCAAAATTCGAAATGAAAATGGATGGAAACACAGCTACTCTTTCACGGTTTTTCAAAGTAAGATTGGACATGACACACAATTGGCTGATTGATGGATGAGCCACATGATTGGCATGGATTTCTTATATAAAATTTTAATTTATTTTGCACCTGCTGCACCTGTGTGCAGCCCACAGGTGCAAGGAGTAGCTCCCTACTGCAGTGTATCATGATCTCCACTCTGTAATGGAGAAGTGGGCGTGGCCGAGAGCACTGGCAGGTGGCAGAGAGAGCAGAGATCATGACACGCTGTGCTCTTTTAGAGCGTTTAGAAACATTTTTTAGAAGATTGCAAGAGTACGTACTAAAATAAACTACTACTTACTACTTGTACTACTATTCCTACTTTGCGGTTTTTCACTTATTGCAGGGGGGCTGAGAATGGAAACCCCTGCGATAAATGAGGGACTACTGAATTCAGTTCACTTGAGTCACTTAAGTCATTCACGCTGTGCATTTACTGCCAGTAATAACATTGGATAAGAACACCTTTGTTGCTTTCTGTGTGCTCTCATATGGATAGATTTGGATTTTGTCCATAGGTTAACGTGTTGTTATCATGGTTGACTAGCAAAGTTTATTGTCTTTCAATTGATAAGCAAAAACTGATCCTCCACAAACAAATAGTTTTACTTAAAGAGTAGAACAAATAAAGTGTTTATTTTTCCAGCCTCTGTTGGTAGTCACATTCAGTGGTGGGCAACGCTAATCCAAAAATTAGTTCCGCTATTTCTAAAGCACTAATTAATTTATTTAGGTCCGCAATTTCAAAAGCACTAATGTCTTATGAAAATTAGGGGAAGCTAATTCTAATCCGCTAATTAAATTCAACAATTGGTAGCAGCAAGTTATGCAATATTTGCACTACACTGCCAACTAGCGGTGCATGAACTGTTATACAGTAAGTTGTTTGAGTTTCAGAGTATTTAGTTTGGTTCTCTTCAACAGGTTTCACAAGGACAAAATGTACCCATTCCAAAGTCTGTTAGCTAAACTGCAGACATATTTGGCTGTTTTTTTTTCTTCTTTTGTTACTTTTAGTACCACTAGATCGCATGTGTCAAACTCAAGGCCCGTGGGCCAAATCCGGCCTACCATAACCGTTTCTGTGGCTCTCTACACCCTAGAACTTCAAGATAACAGTTGTAAGCATGTTGCTCTCAGGTGATGGGTCCCCATCCCTACACTCCCTGGTCTCTCTGTTAATTGTCTTGCTTATCTCCTCCATTTTGTTGTCCAGGTGTTTGTGATTGTCATGCTGTGTGTTCATGTACCTGTATATAAAGTCAGGGATTTTTTAATTGATAAAGCTCTGTATATGTTGTATAACACAATCATTGTTCCACATTTAATCTATTGTATTGAGGTTTGGGGAAAAGCGTGCAAAACAATTACAAAGCCTGTTTTTATTTTACAAAAGAGAGCTGTAAGAGTAATCACCAGAAAACATTTCAGTCACCCATCAAACACCTTGTTTCTTCAGCTAAATTTATTGAAATTCCAGGAATTGGTAGAATATAGTATTTTATCAGTTATGTATAGGGCTCATAATAACACATTACCTTTAAATATCCAAAGAAATTTAGACAAAGTTATTACAATCTTAAAGGGACAGATATTCATCAAACCACAATTCAGAACCAGCTTAAAGGGACGGTCTACCTCAATTCAGGGAGTTGGATTGTGGAATGTTCTGGAGAGTGATGTTAAAAATGCAAATTCAATTCATTCATTCATTCAACCTTTATTTATACAGGCTAGCCTCGTTGAGTCACGGGGACTCATTTACAAGAGGGACCTGTCTCACTCACACCAAACAACCATCCACTCTCACACTCACACCTAGGGTCAATTTAGAGTCACCAATCAGCCTAACAAGCATGTTTTTTGGTCTGTGGGAGGAAACCGGAGTACCCGGAGGAAACCCACGCATGCACGGGGAGAACATGCAAACTCCACCCAGAAAGGCCCCGGACCGGGATTTGAACCGGCAACCTTCTCGCTGAGAGGCAGCAGCTCTACCAGTTGTGCCAACGTGCTGCCCAATGTATACATTTAAGAAAAAGGTCTTAAAGGACTTGCTCAAAAACTATATATGATGAAGCTTAGTGTGTTTGTGTATTACAGTTAGAAAAATTAAGTAGAGTTATTCATTTTGTGATGTAGTTTGAAGGTTATCATTGGTTGAACAAACTGTGAAATAAATAAGGGGCAGATATAATAAGATTTCATCTTCTTTCTGCTCCTTTCATTTTATCCTACTTGTATTCTTGTATCTGATGAAACTGTTTTGTATTGTTCTTTTAAAATGAATGAATAAACATCAAATCAAATCAAATCAACGGCCCAGTCAGAGTCCAGAACCTGAACCTGAAACCTTCAGAGAGCTGAGCAGAAACCTCAAAGAACTGAAGCAACAATGGAAAGAAGAGTGGGTCAGAACTCCTCCAGAACCAGGAGAGAGACTGATGAAGTCCTGCAGACTGATGAAGTCAGAGAACCACAGAGGGTTCTGCTGCTGAAGGAGGTTCTGTTGGGTCAGAGGCACAAGCTGAGGTTAAATTTTAATGATTTTAGAACTTGTTAAAGATCAGCCATTCAGCTAAAAGTCTATTCATCCTTGTATCTGATGAAACTGTTTTGTATTGTTCTTTTAAAATGAATGAATGAACATCAAATCAAATCAAAAATAAGTCTGTATCTCTGTGTTTATCATTGTCCTGGCATTGTCTCCTCCTGTTGCCTCTGTCTCCTGAGTTCCTTGTGATTCCCTGAGTATGTAAGTTTGCTGCCCTGCGGACGCCATTTTGAAGAGTCCTAATGGTGAACTACTTTTTTAAATCCAGCAGATTTGACCATTTCGTGAAACTCTCAAGCTCAGAAAAACTTGTGCTATAACGTCAGCTATGAAATATATTTTTTCTCAGCAAAGAAATAATTGTTTTACCGTGTTTTGTTGTAAAATCCTGGCTTCTTTGGCCGTCGCGGACGCCATTTTGAAGAGTGCTAATGTGGCGAAATTCTATTTTTAAATCCAGACGCGTCGCGTAGGCCCTGAGAAACATCCATAAGTTCACCCTCCATGTTAAAAAGTCTTCGTCTGACTCTTCGAAAACAAGCAATAAGGCTCCAGAGTAACACACTGGCTGCTAACTGCTATAGAGAGAGCACACACCAAGAGACTGAGGGGGACGCTTTTTTGTGACGGACCACATCCGGCGCTGCTCGTAAATACGTTATTTCGTTTTTACTGATAGATAATTAGTTATTAGCGGTACTGCATTTTAAATAAAAATAGCATAAATCCGCTTATGAATTATAAAACTTAGTCAATCCGCTGTAAAGCTAACAGATTATTTAGCTACGCTAAAAGCGGAATAGCGCAACAGCGCTACCTAGCGGTCGGAGGCCCAAACTGTTTTTGTGTGTCTCTTATTCTGATAGATGGTATTTAAAAAAAAAAGATGTGGCAGTTTGAGCTTTGACTGACAGCATCATCTGCAAACATTCTGCATTAGTAATGTCCTAGATTGGATTTTATCTACCGGTAGGTAATTTTCACATCTCCTTAGAGAGAGGAAAAGGAAGTCTTGACATGACAGGAATATACTTTTCATGTCATGATTCCACACAAAGAAACAGATGGAAGTAGAGTTGAAGAGTGTTGGAGTACCAGTTGTTGTCATTTCGTCTTTAGTTCAGCAAACTAAACACAACTGCAGGTTTATTGTGAGAGTTGAGAGTCAAATTTCCATCTGACTGCTTTGTAGTGAGTGATTCTCTGCGGATGCACTTTCCGAAACAGCAAATTCTGATGTTATTAGTTTGACATGGGTTGGTCATGAAAACAAACCATCGCAGGCTGCATTTGAAGAGGTTATTTTGTTACATACATTTGTTTTATAAGTGAGCCAAATTAGACAACTGGTCTTTGGACAAATGCAATTATTTTTCTTTCAGTCTTTTTTTTTTTTTAACAGGTCAACTCAGTTTTTTGTTTGAATCAATTTTGTTCATGCATTTGACTTAATAGACATCAACTTGTGTGGTCCGAATGAAAATATGATGCAGTTGTGTTTGATCTGTCAGAAGTTGAGTCAAAAAAACAATAATAATGAATATCAGTCAGATTTACAGTATATGTCCCATCTCGACTGCGTCTTCACAAAGATCAGTATTGCGGTTGACTAAAAAATATTTTCCTCTGATTGCATCTGCAGCTGTTAGTATTATTTTCTTTTCTTTATTTTATTTAAAACAGGCTGAACTCTGTGTGTGTCCTGGATGGTTACTGTCTGCCATCTTGAATTTTATAGTACTTTTGAATGCAACCCAACTGTGATAGTCTGAAAACAGAAGCATTGAGCATTAACATTTTTTAATATGTTTGGTTGTACATCTTTGAAACTCACGTGAAGTCTTTCTTTGTGGAGTTTGCATCTTTTCCCCATTCATATGCGAGTTATCTGGTTCTCCAGTTTCTTCAAGGATTCAAGGATTTTTATTGTCATTCACATTGCATGTGGTACATGAGGTGGAATGAAATAATGTACACAGGGTCCCAGTTACATCCAACAAAAAATACAAACTGTAAAGAAAAACATTATTAATACCCGAGTCAAAAACTAAGAATATACTTCGTTCACTAAATTAAGAATACACAAGATTAAGAATACACTAAGCACTAATGGTACAAAAACAATGTGCCAAAACAACAGCAGCATGAACATGAGTCTGTGTGAGCAGATGAGGACTAATGAACACAGCAACATGAAATAATCAGCAGCATGAGATCATTACTGTGATTTTTTTCACAGTTTTTTCACAGTAATCTTTCCTGGTTAGAGATTCATGAGTCTAACATCCTCAGAGTAGAAGCTGTTCCTCAGCCTGGTGGTTCTACAGTTAATGCTCCTTAACCTTCTGCAAAAAGTGTGTGTGCTGGGTGAGTGGGGTCCTTCATGATGCAGGTGGCCCTCTCCCTGCATCTGGAGGTCTAGATGTCTGTGATTGTGGGGAGACTCATGACACAGTTAAAAAAGCATGTGTTTGGTTAAGTGTGACTCTACATTGTCTTTGATGTGAGTATGAGTATTTGCCTTTTTGTGAGTTTGTGACCTGTCCAGGGTTTACCCCAGCTCCAACTCATCCTCTTTTTCATCAGTTTGAACCCCTGAGCTCAGGAAGGTGTTATAGGGTCCCTCTGGCAACAATGAACAACTATAAAAAGTCATTTATTCCGAGTGCAATATCCATTCTTAACCAAACCAAATGATAACATTTACATATATGCAAAGTGTTTTATTCTATTCACTTATTGTTGACATTTTTGATTGTATGAATGTGTTTTATTTAATGGTTGGAGAGCCGAAGGAATATTTCCACCTCGGTGGACAATAAAGTTTTATCTATTAGCTGCCTCATAACCCTGGACAGGATCATCTGGGGGCAAACAATAGATGGATGTTTGTGTACCTTCAAAAAGTCAGGTACAGTACTGCATTGTAAATAAAATGACATAAAAGGTCAACATTCAAAATGACAGTGCCTTCAGTCCAACAGCTAGCTGTCAATATACTAGTTCTTTCTGAGCCAGAAATTAGTACTTTAGAGCAAAGGTGAGAATATTAAAAAGAAGAAGCTAAAGAAAAAAAAAAGTCAGGAATGTTTGATGAAAAGTCTTTGATGGTAATCACTTTATCTGACAGCAGACGACATTGTTCGTCTCAATGAAATTTCAAAGAGTATGATCTTTATTTACTGCTAAGCACACCGAGTGAGTCGAACACAAATAACTGTTCACAGAAAAAATACATTTATTTAAACATTTATATTTATGCTTGGCTTATTCAGTGTTTATCTTCATCTTTCTAAAAACAAATACACAACTTGAGGCACATTTTTCTGCTGCTCCTTACAGAGCCCTCTCTGTACATCCTGTCTGTGGAAGCCTTTTTGTGGTTGGAGTTTGTAATGCACTGCACCCAGAAAGGTAAATGTCTGAATCATGAAGTGCTCGCCTCACACAAACTGTGAAAGCTTTTCAGGCGACAGAGAAAGTCTGTGTTACTACTGGACACGTGAAAGACAAGATCCTGATTTATTCAAGAAGGATCCAGTGAAATTAAATGTAATAGTGGTTTACAGGATATAACTAATTTTCTTTCAAAATCCTAGTAAAGATACACAAGCTGGTGCGAACTTTATACATTATGTGATAAAGAAAGACAACATTTTAAAGGTTAAAGGTTAGTTATGACAATGTTTCTCATGGGGCTCATTTATATACAAACAAACAAACAAACAATTAATCAGCCCATAGTGTGAGCAACACAGACTCTGTTTTACATTTCTGAAATGAGGTGAGAACTTTGAAAAGGGAAGAAATCTCTTCTGGTGCTCTGCAGAGTCTCTGAAGAGAAGTGAGTAACTTTTTGTCATGTCAGTGCAGTTCAACTATTAAACATTCACTCACAAATGCCTCGTTACATTTTCAAGAATGGTTAAAGGACTGTCATATTCAGAATATAATTCAAAATCTTACTTCTAATCTACAAAGCCCTCAACAACCTAGCTCCATCTAATATTACAGGTATTATTGCCCCATATTTTCATAACACAGTTTGTTCTGAGTTTCCAAGAGCAGAATGGGAGGAAGAGCTTTCTGTTCCCTTTCAGTTGGTCTCTCGGTGCAACACGATTGCTATGGGAATCAGCACCCCTGCGCGGTTACCTGAAGTAATACACTCACGCCTTAAAGGCCACGGCGTCAGCGTCGCGCCAGAGGCGCCCGTCCATCTTCCTCTTTTTGCCCTTCACCTCGCTAAACCTGTAACACTCTTCTCAGAGCTTCTCTGTATCTTCATCGCTCGACCAGAGGTGAGCTCGCTCCCTACACAGAGCATACAGAGAACCTTCTACTGCGGACTGCTGGGCTGGCGAAAGCTGGCCCGGCACATTTTCTTCACCCCAAAATTTTCTTCTCCTCTCTCCACAGACCGCTTCGAGGGCGCTGACTGCGCGACACCGCTACCCTGCTAACAACTAGCAGGCTAGCCGGCGAAAGCGACACGAGGAAGGAGACGTCTCCGGACGACGTTAGCACTGCTAACGGGCTTAACTCTTCTCAGCCACGGCTCCCGAGAAGGTAATGCGAAAACCCAAAAGTCAAAGAAGACCAGAGGCCAGCGAGCCCCAGCTCCCGTGCCTTTTTCTCTTCTGCTTTTCTACTGCTCGGTTAGCGA
>JBBPBX010000029.1:15756-36270 GCA_038048925.1 Garcialebias charrua | reverse complement strand
ACTGGAGTTCGAACAACCCCCGCACACACAAATATTAACCATTATGACCATTATTGGACCTTTTTCACTTCAATACAACTCAATACAAAACAACAACTTCCGACTATGACGCCCCCTCTACTTTCGTCACTGTCACGTGACTCCAAAACCGCGCGTTTTTTTTAGGCTCAGTTTTTTTCCCCCTGATTTGTGTCTGTAAGGCTATTGGTATTAATTTGGAAAGCAGGGAGGATTATCAAAATTACTTATTACCTCTAAATATTATGTTTCTGCCCAAAAAACTAACATGAAACATACACTTTAACCTGACCTCTTTACCTTATTTACTTATTCAGATTGAATTCATTCATTCATTCAACCTTTATTTAGTCAGGTAAATCTTTTGAACCTCAAGGGCTCATTTACGAAAGCGACCTGCTAAAACTAAAGAACAATGAACAGCAGTGGTATAATTTCCTTAAACAATAAACAATAAACAAACAAACAATAAACAATAGAAAACAAAAGAGAGAAAAAAAAAAAAAAAAAAAAAAAGAAAGTTTTTTTTTTTTTTTTTTTTTTACAAAGTATCAAAAAACTAGCAAAACATTATAAGGTAGACGTATAAAATCAAAGACAGGAACAGATCTGCATTGGTTTTTGCCAGGATTCCAACAGATTCTGAAAACCATTTAGAGAATAGTAATTGAATAGTAATTTCACGGATTCTTTTCTTTTTCAGTTTACCCAATATTTCTGTGATCTTTATGATGGATAAATAAAGCCATTAAGTGACAGAGAACGTTAACTTAGTTTGGTATGTCAAAGACACTACCATTTATTTAAAATAAATCAACTAAATTAACACCATTACACTTGATTGACATGATTTCACTTTCTTGCAATTTAATACGTCAGCACATTTAGCAGCAGATGTTGGATGTGGTCTATCATGGTGCACTAAGATTCATAACTGGTTGTGATTATCGTACCCACCACTGCACCCTGTATTCACTGGTTAACTGGACATCATTAACCTCACGCAGACTCTTCCACTGGTACATTTTCATCTTTAAATCACTTCTTGGTCTGCTGCCCTCATACATCTCCTCCTACATGTCTTTGCGTGAGTGCAGCTACAGTGTGCGCTCTCAGGACATGATTACCTGCAGTGTTCCGTCAGTGAGGACTGAACTTGGAAAAAGGGCCTTCTCCTACTCCGCTCCTGCTTCATGGAATATCTTACAAAAAGATCTGAAGCTCTCGACCTTGACTTCTCTAAATGGTTTTCAGAATCTGTTGGAATCCTGGCAAAAACCAATGCAGATTTGTTCCTGTCTTTGATTTTATACGTCTACCTTATAATGTTTTGCTAGTTTTTTGATACTTTGTTAAAAAAAAAAAAAAAAAATCTTTTGTTTTTTTCTCTCTTTTTGTTTTCTATTGTTTATTGTTTGTTTGTTTATTGTTTAATGAAATTCTATCACTGCTGTTCATTGTTCTTTAGTTTTAGCAGGTCGCTTTCGTAAATGAGCCCATGAGGTTCAAAAGATTTACCTGACTAAATAAAGGTTGAATGAATGAATGAATGAATTTAAATTGCAACACAACAGACATAAATACAGGATGTCATTATACTTAGTCTGTGGCTCTTTAGCTTAAATATAGTTACCAGATAGATTGAGAGGGATAAAGAAATAGGAGGAGAGATGGAGAGATTGTTTAAAGGAAATTGTCTTGAGCATGTTACCAGAAGTGACACTTCCCATCAGATTTCTGCTGAAATCTCAGGTACGTTTGTAAACGCTGACTCATTACCTTCACAGACGAGAAGTCTGGTAAAGAGATGGCACCAGCCTTTCAGATGCACAGAGTCCTTCAGGCCCAGTTCGTCCGAACTGGTTGTTTACTTTCCAACGTCTCCTGGGTTCCGCTTGGACCATCAGAAAATGTGTCAGCTCCTGGTTGACTTCAAGACGAGATGTTTCTCAAAGAAAGTTCATTAAGAACTTGGAGCTCTTTAGCTCTATTGAATTTATGGAGGCGTCCATAAATTCTTCGCTGAATAAGCCCGTCTTTGGCGTATGACTGTAGCTTACATCAGCTTCCAAGGCAGAGAGCTTTCAGGTCTCTGTCCATTCAAACTCTGAAGAGAAAGTTCACATCTCTCCTTCCTCACAGGAACTCCCAAGTTTTAGGAAAACTTAGAACCCTTAGTAGAAGCTCTGAGATTAGAACACAGCTTCCTCATTGGTCCGTGGACCAGCGAGCAGAGTTAGAGACGCGTCAAAGACTTCACTTTAACGTTATCAGGGTTCAAGGTGAGAGTCAGAGCAGAGAGAAGTTGTTTAGAGGGTGTTGGAGCCGTTCTCATGAAAACAACGGATTAACTGTCTCATTCATTTCTAAACAAAACGGCCGGGCCTCTGTGACCCGAGCCTTCAACTTTAACACAGCAGGAGTGACACAGTAATGTTTCACATTACAGAATAACACAGCATATAACATATGTGATCATGATATATTGTAAACTACAACACTGCTCATGAATAAACACACGTGATGCTTCTGATTATATTTGTATTAGAACAAAATCCAAGATAGAAATAGTCTCTTTTTGAGTGAATCTGTCCTTTGATTTAAACTAATAAAATAAACTGTGTTAAATGTCTGGTTACTGAAAGGTCAGTAAAAGTCATCTCTGGAACAGTTAAAAAAATACACAGGTGTATCAGAGTGGACACGGTCATGCCCACTACATGGGAAGTCTGGGCCTCCCTACTTAGGCTGCTACCCCCGCGACCCGACCCCGATAAGCGGAAGAAAATGGATGGATGGATGGATGTATATATATAAAGTAAAATTGGTGTTAGGTTAGGGAGGGGACACTAATCTGCTTCGGTGCCCAAGGCGCCTGGGGTTGTTAATATGGCCCTGGCTGTCTGGGATATTTCATTTAAGCTTTAATTAATTGCACTTTATAATAGAATGTGTTCATTATTAATAATGCATTTCAAGCTTTAAATATGACTACTTGCTGTCTTGATCACCCCTGTACTAAAAATACTGGCACAAAATAAAACATACCACTGCTGGGTGCACCCTGCCTCACGTGTCAGGCCAACTGTGGGCATAGTCCAGCGGAGTTATTGTAATTTATGAAAGGTGGCAACCCTAACTGTAAGTCTCCTCACTTTACAAATCCCATTTACCACATACAGAAAATGTATGTTTAAAACTTAAAGAAGGCTTTAACTAATGGGGAAATTAGGATAATTAATTTATACCACAGTATCAGTGAACACTAACTGAACAGCATACCAAAATCACTGTACAATCATAAATTATGATCATGACCGAAGTACCAAGTAAATTATACTTTTAAAGTGTTAGAAAACTAATCATATATCATACTGAAGACTGGTAACCACAGAAAAGTTCCCAACATACACAAAGCAACGTCTTTTGGATTGTATTCATATTTCTTGTCCGTCAGGAGGTAGGTTGGTAGTAATATTTGTCTGTCTTAGACTGGATACATTTCAGCTTATTTATCCAAGTTTGTTGAAACAAGTGTCACTGGATAAACATGTAAAACTGATAAACGTCAATTTTGTTATTCAACATTAGCCAACACAAAAATGACCATAACTCGGTCAGTTTTACAGATATTGAGTTTAAATGTGATGCGGTAGTAGTAGCTGAGAGTCCTCCCAAAAGGCTCGTTTCTAATTCAGAAAACTCTTGACATGAACGGCAGCAGACATGCAGCGTTTAGTAAAACATTACGTGTGAATGAATGCCAGCATTATATGGTTAGTAACACGCTGATTTATTTTAATGTTTTATTAAGAGTCGCGTTGCTAGCACATGTCATTATCAGACGGCCACTTCCGTAGCCTTTAGCTTTAGCACTGAGTAAAACACAGTAGACTGTTCAAAGAGGTTTAGGTCATAACTTACTATTTACTTTTCTGCTGTTGTTCCTCCTGAAATATCTTCTTAAGAGGCGATGAGGTGCGCGGAAACAGCCTAACTTCAGATGTCAACGCGCTTAGAACTATGGGTATTGTAGTTTAACAAGCGCTTAGAACTATGGGTATTGTAGTTTAACACTTAGAACTATGGGTAATGTAGTTTAACAAGCGCTTAGAACTTTGGGTATTGTAGTTTAACAAGCGCTTAGAACTATGGGTATTGTAGTTTAACTAGCGCTTAGAACTATGGGTATTGTAGTTTAACAAGCGCTTAGAACTATGGGTATTGTAGTTTAACAAGCGCTTAGAACTATGGGTAATGTAGTTTAACAAGCGCTTCAGGGGTGTCAAACTCATTTTGATCTGGGGGCCGCATACAGCTTAATCTGATCTCACGGGGGCCAGACCAGTATACGCATAGATATAATAAACACTAGATAAGACAGCCCCGCTGTTGGCCAATGGAGACCGACATCGTCAGACGGCGGCCATCTTGGGACAGACAGAACGCCCACTCTTAACATGAATGTGAATGGTGCATTCACTATTAAAATAACCATAACTTGCTTAATTTCCATCCGATTTTAAAACGGTTTGGTTTGTTATAAATGTGAGAGATGTTGTTATAATATGGTATACTTAAGATGGACGTTCACATGAAAATAACGTTATGTAGACACTGTATTGCACTAGCAGTATACACAATAAGATTATATTTACATCTATTTCTAAATACATGTTTATTTCCAGCGAAATTAACTGACATATGTTACAATGCTAATAAATATTTAATACTATTTCATCATAAATAGTATTATTATTGGTGATATGAAATTAATTTATGCCAATTTTTTTCCCTACACATTTAAATATTATGTAATATTAAATACATTATTACACCAACCTTGGTCAATATGTGTAGTTTATTCTTTTTAGATACATGAAAAGATTTAATAATTGAGAAATATAAATAAACAAACAAATAAACAAAAATAAACATCTGATAGTGTGACATCTGATAGTGTGACAAGACTCTCACTCCCTCGGTGCAACAGTAACTATTTAAACATTAAAACACTGAAACATATAATAATAGACATAAGCATAAAATAGTAAAACTTTAACACTGTCCTGAGTTTTTGCATAGTGGTATAAGAGTATGAAAATTTACACCAACTCTAAAAACTAAAGCACTAAACATTTAATGAACATAATACTGTTCTGAGTTTTTGCATACTAGTACAAAAAGTAAAAAAGTATAAAAAGTATAACTATAAAATAAACTAAAGGTTCTAGCATTGACATTTGCAAAGTGGCAAAGCAGCATATCAGTTAATGTACACAGTATATGCATGAGGTAGTAGTTCATGTTGTTATAGAATGGCATATGCAGTAAGGCACATTGGGCATCCTTAAATATCTGGCGATGATGAAGCTCTTCTAATGCATGCTCTACCAACACTTTCTGTGTCTCTGGTGTTAGGGACTTGGTCAGATAATATGCAATCGGAGCTTTCCAATAACCTTGAAGCCCAACCACCATGAACACCAGAGCCTCAGAGGCAATGTCAGCTTCATTTATCCGATCTCCCATGTCCACAAATCCAGACATTGTTTGTGTCTGAGGATCATATTGAACATGCTTTTTGATGGCCATGGCATCCAGCATCAAAGAGACACATCCGTATTTGGCCTCATCTGCTTTGCGACGTTGCTCCAGCATGTCCAACATCATTTTATTTAGACCAGGTTTGGCATCAACAGAGCTCAGCCACCTTAGTAAAATAAAAAAGTAAAAATTTAACCATACAATCATTTAAACACTAAGCATCCCTACTGAAAACACTTGGCATCCCAAAAATAGATGCCATTGCACTAAAAAGTTAAAAATGTAAGCCTTTTTCAGCAAGTTCTACAATTCATGGTAACACAATATGTAGCGCTTAAGTTTCTCCAAGTGATTTAGTTTACAGTCAAACATAATGAAGAATACCTTTGCAATGATCTCGGATGTGGGAGGCAAATATGCAGAGTGTCTCTCAGATAGTGATATGCCTTTGGCCCATGCAAATGGAGCGTAAGGGCAAACTCTCTCTGGGCCTTGGTGTACTTGCTGCCCTGCCTCGACAACAGTTGAACTGGAAGATCTGAAAAACAGTTAAGAGTGATTTAGTGGGTGTCATTTCACCAAAGAACATAAAATACCCTATATACTATGTATTCAATGTAATATTTTTAATTTACCCGAGTAGCATTCAAGCTTGTCTTTTAGCTCTTCATTGATGAGATTTTTCTCCTTCAGTTCCTCTAGAAGAGACAGCATGCTTTTCTTGGCCCTCCTTTCTCTTGCCAAGGCATTCGATTTCTCCCTCTGCAATTTCCTCACTCTAGCTGAGGCTTCATTAAGTTTGGCATATATAGCCTTGGGGCAAGGAGGCAGTGAATACGGGTGGTCAGTGGCCTGCCGCTTGCAGCACTTTCGCCTCTTTGCAGTGGCTTCCAGTTGCTTTGCAAAAATATACAAATATATAAATAATATTAATGTGGAATTTAACATACCCTGATGCATGCTCAATAATCCAGGTAGAAAAATCTAAAAAAGCTAAGTCTGGTCCTCTGGACATTCAAAAAAACAAAAAAACAAAACAAAGCAAAAAATTGTAGAAACGTTTCGTCTTTCGTCCGAAAGACTTCCTCAGTCTGAGGTGCTGGGTTCAGCTCAGTCTTATAAATAGCACCCTCTCACAGTGTTACACAACCAGTTGGCTGATGACAGCCTGAAACCAGCTGCTCACATGATCAAGGAGGACCATCAGCCTAACAATGGATCGTTAGCACCCTGATGGTGGAATTTAACAGTTTAAAAAAAAATAATTATTCACTTATCAATTGTGTGAATCAATTAATACTCACAACATCAGACTGAGCTTTATCCTGAGACAGGTCCATTGCCAGGTTGTCTTCTATTCTTCTAGAGGTGTTTGAGCCTCTTGTTTTTACAAGCTAAAATAAACAAAAGTAGAGTGTCTAAAATGTGCTATGTAAAGAACAACACATTGTTTATTGCTAAATTTGCAGAAAGAAATACTAAACTGTGACATTTAACCACATATTTATATATACAGTAGTTTATAGACATATCAATCTTATACATCTTGAAATCTTGTAGGTCGATGATACATACCTTTTGAAGATGCGATGGAAAATTGAAAAGTGTTGGAACAACACTATCTTTTAATCTAACAGTCTGCCCTGTCCGATCGAAGTCCTCAGAACTGAAGTGATCACTGCAGAGCAGTGTCCTGTCCAGGGCAACAAAACCCTCTCTTCTCAGGGCAACTTCCCACTGCCGCCTCCTCTCTCTGGTTTTGGGAAACCTTAAAAACATGAAGAAGATGGTCATTATTTTCCACACTTCCTTTCTTTACCTTTGAATTATAGTAATGACAATTATACACATATATCATACTTTTGGTGTGCTTGCATTTACTTTTGGTACAATAAAACAGCTATTAAAAATTGTGTCCAAAAGAAACACTAAATCATACATCATAATTTATATAAAGATACTTTTACAAGCCGTATACCATACCATACCATTTTATTTATAGAGCACTTAAAACAACAACAAGGTCAACCAAAGTGCTGTAAATATATATTATGTCATTATTATGTAAATATATATTATGTATAATATTATGTCAATAATATTATCTCACATTTTGGTGTGTAGCATGACCAATAATGTGCACTGATCCAAAATATAACTATGATTATTCTAATTAAAGTAATAATACTGTCACAGAGTCTTACTTGTGAAATGTGATCCCAAGGTTTCTTGTTTTGATGTTACGCCTATTGGAGCATCCATAGGCTGCACAAAAGTCAGGCATCTTGTCAAAGAGTATTTCTGTAAAACACAAAGCAGTAATTAGTGTTGAACATACCAAACCGCTTGGAAATCATGTGCAGCTTTAGTTCAGTTAAAAACAAAGAGCTCCTAGTGATCTAAGAATGCTGGGGAAATATTTGGAATACTGTACTAGCTAGCCCTTAATCAAAGGCTCTTGTTAATAGTATGCTAATAAATACAATCATGATCAAGATAGTCATTTACAGTAGTTTGTAATAAAATAGTTATTGGTGTAATAAAAACAGATTCTAGATTCTCGATGAGTGTGACACCCAAAACATGAATAAAACGTTTTAAAAAAGACAAAAGTGCTGTCTGACTACCAAAGAAATCATAGCCACGTTAATAACGTTTTTAAAAAGATAAACCGTTTGTAAATCCGTCAAGATTACAGCGAGTTAAGAGTATTTTTGTTTGTGTAAACCCCTCACCTCCATTCAGTTTCAACAGCTGCAGCTAATGTTGCTGTCTGTCGCAAGATGGCTGCCACGTGACGACGCCGGAGACTCCGCCTCAGCTTATCTAGTGTTTATTATATCTATGAGTATACGTACTCATTCCAAAAGTCCACTTTTTTCTTTGTATTAGTGCAAAGAATAAATAAATTATAAAAATATTTACATTAAATTAATTGTCCTTTTACACTTTTACTCAGTTTAACATTTAAGTGCATTACACATTAAAAAACTGATCAGTGATTGCACATTTTAAAACATTTAGTCAACAAACTGTTTTGTTAAATACCCTGATGCATGCTCAATAATCCAGGTAGAAAAATCCAAAAAAGCTAAGTCTGGTCCTCTGGACATTCAAAAAATAAAACAAAACAAAGCAACAACAAAAAAATGTAGAAACGTTTCGTCTTTCGTCCGAAAGACTTCCTCAGTCTGAGTTGCTGTGTTCAGCTCAGTCTTATAAATAGCACCCTCTCACAGTGGATCAACCAGTTGGCTGATGACAGCCTGAAACCAGCTGCTCACATGATCAAGGAGGACCATCAGCCTAACAATGGATTGTTAGCACCCTGATGGTTGTTTGCTATTCACAGAGGGCTGAGTGATACTAGCAATAACAGCATTGTAAGAGGGGGACAGTTGAACCCGGAGGCCTCCACCTCTGTTTAATGATGGACGGTTTCTTTTCACAAAGATGGCCTCCTTTACTCCTCTCTCAAACCATTGTTCCTCTCTATCAAGGATGTGAACATCTTCATCCCTGAAAGAGTGACCGCTGGCCTGGAGATGAGTGTAGACTGCAGAGTCCTGACCTGATGATGTTGATCTTCTGTGCTGGGCCATCCTTTTGGCCAGTGGCTGTTTAGTTTCCCCGATATAAGACTGATCACCCTCCTGACACTGAACAGCATACACAATATTACTCTGTTTGTGCCGGGGGACTGGATCTTTGGGATGAACCAGTCTTTGCCGTAATGTATTAACACAGTTAAGGAGTGAGTGGAATTGTCTCCCTCCTCCCCTACAGGCTCCATTCACATAAAGGGAGCTACTTTCACTTTATGTGAAAGGGAGACAATTCAACTCACTCCTTCATCTTTAAAAATTGTGTTAGGATAGGCTAAGTGATTGGTGACTGTACAGTACTGTACATGTATTCATTTGTAAAAAAAAAAAAAAAAAAATTTTTTTTTTTTTTAAATTCAGATTTATCCGTGGGCCGACTAAAACCCCCTGGCGGGCCGGATCCGGCCCGCGGGCCGCATTTTTGACACCCCTGGCTTAGAACTATGGGTAATGTAGTTTAACAAGCTGGTGAAGATTCTCAGTCATCCAGGACATGATAAATCAAAAAGGCGTTCAATTCAAGATCAACTGGACTTTATTTGTAACAGAAGTCTTCTGTTACAAATAATAAGTCCAGTTGATCTTGAATTGAACGCCTTTTTGATTTAGTTTAACAAGCGCTTAGAACTATGGGTAATGTAGTTTAACAAGCGCTTAGAACTTTGGGTATTGTAGTTTAACAAGCGCTTAGAACTATGGGTATTGTAGTTTAACAAGCGATTAGAACTAAGGGTATTGTAGTTTAACAAGCGCTTAGAACTATGGGTAATGTAGTTTAACAAGCGCTTAGAACTTCGGGTATTGTAGTTTAACAAGCGCTTAGAACTATGGGTATATGGTGTAGTGGTTAGGGCGTTTGACTTGGGACCCGAAGGACGCGGGTTCGCGTCCCGGCCACTACACATCTTGGGGTGTCTATGAGTGCACACCTATTTCTCCAGCTCCCCGAGCGCCTTCTATGGCTGCTCACTGCACCGCCTGGTAGGTGGTTGGGTTAAATGCAGAGACGAATTTCGTCTGTGTATGGGAAACATACGCAGATGACAAGATTAGACAATTATTATTATTATTATTATTATTGTAGTTTAACAAGCGCTTAGAACTATGGGTATTGTAGTTTAACAAGTGCTTAGAACTATGGGTAATGTAGTTTAACCAGTAAATAATAGCGTAGGAGACTTGACCATTAAACGTTCACCTGAGACACAGTCGCTATAATTTTTAGTAAAAAAATCAGTAATAGTTTGAGAAAGTTGCAGTTCAGGTTCAGTTAAAAATGTTATTTTCAAAACAATGTTACAACTGAGAGCCTGCATGTTTACATTTCCAAAACAGAATGTGTCATACAGTATTTGAATACAAGCTTTAATTACATTATTTTGGGGGGAAATTGAACTCTTCCTGTCCTTTGTCTCAATAACTTCCATCTTCACACATTTAAAATGGAGGGAATCCGTGTCATGCTTCAGTCGTATTAAAAAGTGCAGATGTTTTACATGAAACTTATCTGCTTACCTGTTTCAGGCCAGCCTGTGATTGAAACACGTCACAGTATCAGAACCGGATTGGGTTCCGCTCATAACTGCAGAAGTGGTTTTTTTTTAAAGAACTTTATTTAAGCTAAATTAGTATACATCAAAACAAGAGAATGAAGTATACAACACAATACAACAACCAAACAAGCAAACAGCCAGGGGTGATAACTACATAAGAACATGCAAAGATGTACATGTTGAAATTGTCCTTAGAGCCTTTTCATTTGTAGAGTCAGTTCCATTTCTTTAACAAAAACAGAGAAACAAGGTGTTTTATTAGCAAATTTACATTTATGAATATAAAATTTAGCAAAGAGGATTAGCAGGTTTATTATAAAGAAACGTTTAGTATCCTTTCTATGGAGATTATAGAAACAAAATAAAATATTTTCCCAGCATAATGAAAAATTCTTTAAAATATGATCATTAATAAACCTACTAAACTCAGACCAGAACCTATGTGCAAAGGGGCGGAGCCAAAAGAGATGTGTCACAGTTTCTGGATGGCCCTCACAGAAGCTGCAACTAGTGTTTATGTCTCTTTTAAATTTAACCATATAGTGCTTAGCAGGGTAAATTTTATGGAGAATTTTAAATGACACTTCTTTCACCTTGTTTACAATTAAATATTTATGGGGGATCATCCAAACTGTTTTCCAATGAATATCAGGGACATAACGGCTCCAGTAAATTGTTAAAGATGGACGAGAAACAGTCATTTCTTGAAACAACCTGCGTATTCCCTTATTGCTCTTCCCAGTCTCCTGTGAAAAACAGATTTTCCCCACAGATGACTCGGCTGGATCAGGGACAGTAACCGTGTTTCCATCCATTTTAATTGCGAAATTTAAGCGAAAGTTAGAAAATTTCGCTAAAATGTAAATTAAAATTATGAGGATCAGAAGTGTTTCCATTAACTGGCTTGAAGCGCATCTGCCATGCCACGCAAAGCGTCTCTACGTCAGACGTCAGCGTCATTACGTCAGACGTCAGCGTTACGCACTTCTACAGTAAACAGGAAGTAGCGGTTGAAAACAGACATCTCGGCAAATGGAGAGAATAACTCAGGAATGTGTTGCTATGGGGCAACTTGTATTTATTCTGTCATGCCAACTATTTTTAGCGATGCAACGTGTTGTCCGGAGACGAAGAGAAAGACGTGTAATAATCTTAATGCATGCAGCAATGGCCACCACAAGACGACGACGTGTTCCATACACATGGGAGAGACCCCGTACTCCAGATTTCTGGGAGGTCATAGTGGACAGACATTTCACCGAGTGTCTTTGGCTACAACATTTCAGGATGTCCAAGCCCACATTTGAACTGTTGTGCAACATGATCGGTCGTTTCGTCGCGCCCATGCCAAGCAGACGAGCTCCTGTTCCAACAAGGAAACGCATTGCAATTGCGTTGTACAAGTTAGCCACCTGTGCAGAATACCGTGTTGTGGCAGAGACTTTTGGTGTCAGCAAAACAACCGTTCACCGGTGTGTATATGCAGTGTGCAGAGCCTTACGATTCAAGCTTTTGAACATATTTGTTGCCAGATGTGGCTGAAGCTAAGGCAATAGCAGGTCGCAACGCCATGGCGCACCGGGTGCCACAAGTGTATGGCGCACTGGATGGAACTCATATCCCGATCCTTCCCCCATCAGACGGATACCGGGACTATGTAAACCGTAAAGGGTGGCCTTCCATCGTTTTACAGGCACTTGTGGATGATCAGTGTCAAATCAGAGACATTTGTGTTGGAACACCAGGCAGTGCGCACGATGCAGCTGTTTTCGCCACGTCCAACCTGTGCAGGTATGATTCCCATTAACCATTCTGCTAATTTTTAATAGCCTTAATATGAAATGAGTGCTTGTAATATGCACTTTTGGTTTTGGAGCAGCAAATAAATAACAATTTGTACCTTGCTCACGACTATTAACTTTGACTTCAAAATACAAAGTAATATTTTCAGGCTATAGATCTGTTTGTTTGTTTCTGTTTGTTTCACTTACAAGTCAAATTATTTATTGTACAAATAACAATAAATATTAAGTAGTACAATAAATAAACAACAACAAAACATGATGTATCTTCTGGCATCACCTACATGGACATTACACAACAAATTGACTGAGGAGTCCAAATGCAAATTTTTATCATCTGGTGTTATGGTAGGCCCACTTAGGATAACAAGTGTTTCATACAAAGTTTTTACTCCATGTGTAATACAGTGTTTAATTACTCTTTTTGTGTTGATGTTGTTGTGATTTATTAATTGAAAAATTACAAATACAGTTGTGGTTCTTGAAAAGTCAGAGAAAAACACTATTGACAGATACATAAATGCAGACACAAATGAATAACATCCATTACAACGTATTTCTCCAAAGTTACATGACAACTTTTTAACATCAATAAATGTATTCAAATAAGACTTGTGACTGTCAAATTGATTTTATTCACCTGGACTTGTGGTGCAAAACATGTCCTTGTATGTCAAACATTGCAGATCCTTGCTGTTTTATGCTAGCCTAGTAATGTCGGCCTATTGTTTCACTGTACTTCACAGATTTCCTGAGAGGCACCCTAAAGCCAACACCGATGTGGAGGGGGTCGGTGTGCCGCTACTGATAGTTGGAGACCCGGCCTATCCACTACTACCATGGCTCATGAAAGGCTTCTCCGGTCCTAACCTTACAGAGGCACAAGAGGATTTCAACATTCATCTCAGTGCTATCCGTGTTAAGGTTGAGCACACATTCGGGCAGCTAAAAGGGAGATGGCGCATTCTTGCCAAACGCTCGGATGTGCATCACTCTTTTATGCCGACAGTAGTGACAGCATGTTGTGTGTTACACAATATGTGTGTGAAGGAGAAGCAGCGGCTACCAACTGGACTGCTAGAGGCACCTGTGAATGATGGACAAATGCCACCTCGTCAGCATAATGATGATGTACCCGACGGAGAGTCCCAGCGTATCAGGGAAGCTCTTGTCCATCACGTGGCACGCCAACGTCTCCCTCCTGTTCCCTAAAGCCTGTTGAACAGTGTTTATATCCTGGTATAACAATTTTCTACGTAAGAATATACATAATTCTTTATGTATTTCAACACATCCTCAGAGGTCAAGGAAGTGGATGCATGTGTGGAATGTTTGTTTACTGTATACACCAATTTTTAAATAACGTGTTCGAACAGTATTTACATTTTTCATCTACTACACAGGAGGAGTTTAAGTATCTCGGGATCTTGTTCACGAATGAGGGAAAACTGGAGCGTGAGATCGATAGGCGGATAGGTGCAGCGTCCGCAGTGAAGCGGGCGCTGTACCGGTCTGTCGTGGTGAAGAGAGAGCTGAGTCAAAAGGCAAAGCTCTCAATTTACCGATCGATCTACGTTCCCACCCTCATCTATGGTCATGAGCTTTGGGTTATGACCGAAAGAACAAGATCTCGGATACAAGCGGCTGAAATGAGTTTTCTCCGCAGGGTGGCTGGACTCTCCCTTAGAGATAGGGTGAGAAGCTCAGTCATCCGGGAGGGACTCGGAGTAGAGCCGCTGCTTCTCCACATCGAGAGGAGCCAGTTGAGGTGGCTCGGGCATCTGGTTAGGATGCCTCCTGGACGCCTCCCTGGTGAGGTGTTCCGGGCATGTCCCACCGGGAGGAGACCCAGAGGAAGACCCAGGACACGCTGGAGGGACTATGTTTCTCGGCTGGCCTGGGAACGCCTTGGGATTCCCCCAGAGGAGCTGCTCCAAGTGGCTGGGGAGAGGGAAGTCTGGGCCTCCCTACTTAGGCTGCTACCCCCGCGACCCGACCCCGGATAAGAGGAAGAAGATGGATGGATGGATGGATGGATGGATGGATGGATGGATCTACTACACAATTTGAAGTTTGATTGCTTTGTAATTTTAGAATGTTCTGTGGAAGTGCTATCATTTTACAGCTAAAAGCCGCTTTAAGTTTTACTGAAGGTCTTTGCTTAGTTGTGACACAAAATGGTTGCTGAAACCTGAAATGTTTTTGCTTAATAAAACCTTTATTCAAAAGAATTTCAAAAAAGTAATTACAATTATAATTCTGATGTATAGATGGTTATAGTTTACATCAACAATATCAAACTTAAGAAGCAACCTTAACAACCTTAAGATGCCTGATTTAAATAAAAAAAACTAACATCAAAACAAGAAATAACAAAAAAAAAGGATTGCAGTACACATGCACAGTCATGTAAACAACACCAAAACAGTTGTGACTGCATTGCAAAAAAAATATTTCTAACCTTTTTATAAACAAAGTTTCACCAACACCAAACACCAACATTTAAAAAACATAATCATTAAATGAAATAAAACTGTAATACTGTCCCGAGCTTTTCAATAAAAGTACAAGAGAATAAAAAATTGTAGCTATAAAATAAAATGAAGGTTCGGGCGTAGACATTTGTAAAAAAGTGATAAAGCAGCATATGAGGTTAATGTACACAGTATATTTATGAGGTAGTAGATATTGGTATAGAGGTAAAGTGGTATATGCAATACGGCTAGTAAAAAGAGTATATACCGGTACTGTATATCAGCAGTAGTGTAGATATAAAAAAGTGTTCATGTAAACAGTAGTAATAAAATTAAACAGTAAATTTAAACAGTAGTAATAAATGTAAACGGTACTAATAAATTTAAACAGTTAATGTAAACAGTAGTATGACTATAGGCAGTAATGTAATACATTCGTGGCATTAGTGCAAAAAAGTTGTGCAAACTGAATGAGCACGACCGTGAGTGAAGTCAATAACCAGTATTGATGACTGTCCAGTGTTAAAAACTTTGTGTTGTGTGGTGATGTTTTTTTTTGTTAAGGCAGTACAAATGGGAGGGGAGGCAATGCAGGCAGAGTGTTAAGCATCCTGAATGTGATGCAATATATTCACCCCTGTGAAGCAGCATAGTGATAAAAAAAATAAAGAAATATGTCTAACTAAATAAAATGATTGCAGTACGCAACAACAAAACTAAACCTATACGACATTCCTGCAAATGGAATGCTGCTTTATAAAGCTTTAAAATGGAGGTATTTGGTACTTCCATCTGTATAATTATGCAAAAGGCAAATATCTATAAATACAACCTTTGGCACATAAAGGTGGCGAAAGTTTGCAGCTGAAATGCTGTCTTATGAAAAGATTAACTGAAAAACTAGTAGCAATAAAGGCCAAAAAGGTGATTTTGTTTGAATCTGTTGTTTACAAATTAAGAAATGAGCTGTACGACATGCCGGAAGCATTTGTGTGAGCTGAGGTATTAGGATGCTGGTTGAACGGGGCAGACTGCTGTTGACCTTGGGAGGAAGCCCACTGTTGGTTGTGTGAGTATGACTGGTCGTTGTGTACGGCTACTGTATGTGTCTGAAAATGGCCTTGCAATGTGTTTCTGTTGACCTTGACCTCATACGCACGTGCATGTCTTTCAGCTGCGTTTGCACACCGCTCAAAGCACTGCACTGCTTTTTCAAGTGTATTTGCGATGGAATTCATAGTTGATCGGTCTTTGTCTGCTTCCTCCTGCTGGTGCTTCAGGAGAGCATCCAACACAGCCGTTTGTCTTCTTGTCGGGGTTTTGTTTGTGGGGGATCGTGACCAGAAACGTTGACCTCCTGTTGCAGCTGACCTCTGTGGCTGAGGTATGTCAGACAGACTTGGCGAACTGTTGGCCTCTGAGCCCGTGTAGTCAGGTGCAGTTGGTGACTCTGTTGTGTTTAAAATGACAAAGTTATTAGCATGTTTGCAGTTTATTACTACACAACGTACCAGAATTGTGTATGTCATAATGTTCACACATCAAAAGTATTCTCTGCCTACAGTCCCACCCCAAACACATCAAACTAATGAAGTATCAAAACAAATTAATTGACATCGTACATGGATGAAGAATAAATTCAGTCAACAGAATTAACTCAATTTCTACCTCAATTAATTTTATGTACAAAAGCAGAATATTCACATTGTGCTTAATGTCCACAGTAGTGAAGTGAAAAATTCTCAGTCAAACAACAACATAACGGGTGGGGGTTTGGGGGGAGGAGTGTACAATCAAAGTCATACCACCTTATTTTTGAAAATCGGACGCGGTTGTCTTTTGCAAACGTTATGATTTCATGTTAATAAAATTAGTGCATTCCCAGTTTGATGACTGTACAGTTCTTGTTCATATGGTTCTGTAGTGTGTTTCTTTGATGTTACTTAAGTTATATTAGGTTATCTGTAAACTTGACACTTGGACTATTTTTATAAAAATGTGTACTCGTCAGCACCTAGTCATGTAAGTTGAACATTGGTATATGCCCACTGTATAGTGACATTTGCATTTTGGGCTTGTTTAAAAGTTATGCATGTGTAGCAGCATAAATGGGTTTTACAATAAGGAAAATCCACAATAAGTGGTCACACATGTTTAAAAGTTATTTGAGTTTAAATGTTATACTGTACCTTCCGATTCCTCGCTGCCTTGATCATCGTTTTCCACAGTGGACCTATCATCGCCTTCCTCATCCAAAGGCTCCACATCACCTAAGAGTGATAAACATAGCAACAATGCATAAAACTTTTCAGTTGTGATAACGTATTTACAACCGTTCTTACACAAACAACGGTATTACGCAACAATTCAAAACCAAACTGTCTTTGTAGTTTCAAGTGCAAGTAACTAGACAAATTAACTCATAGGTTATCGCAGAACACAAGAGTTCTTCCATATTTAGGATCTTAAAATAGCAGATGTTCTCAAATGAAAGAAAACCATTTCTCCAATTTTGTAAGTGAGTATCTGCCAGAACTAGGATTTATGAACATACAAAATTTGTATAGTTAAATAAAAGTACGCATATTTGATTTATTTAATCATTCATTTTACAATAAAATACACAACAATATACACATAAAATAAGAAAATAACACACAAATATAAAATGAAAGGCAGATGATTGAAGAAAAAAATTCTTATTTTATCTGCCCCTTATATACCTAACAAACAATTCACACAACCAAATTCTTCAATTTCCAAGCGAGTGAAGACTACAGATAATTCCACTAGAAACATGACAACATTAATTGGGGAGACAGTAGTAGTGTTGTAGCAGCTGATGTTAGCATGTTAGCATTCTTGTTAGCACGTTAGCATTCATGTTCGCATGGTAAGGCCTGTATAAATAGTACCTGAGCTGTTGATAACAGAGGACAAAGATGTAACGATGGGCCTCTGGCCGAGAACCTCCTCCATTTCTGCGAAATAGTGGAACTTGGACTTGTACTTGCCACCAGAACCACTACGAGACATATCTCGTTTCTCTCCCATGTACCGCTGTTTCAGAGTCTTCCACTTACTACGCAAAATTGTCCAGGGCTTCTCAAACCCCATGGCGAGCATTTCGGCTTGTAAATTTTGATAGATTTGAGCATTGCGTTGCTGTTTTCCATCCAAAATAGCCGTGATGTTTTTTTCACGGACGAGACTGATAAATGCTTTGGTTTCTTCATCAGTCCATACAAATCTGTTGTTTCCAGCCATGTTGCCGCGCGTTCTGGTACATCCGGGGAGAAAGCGGAAACAGCTGATCAGACAGCGGAAACAGCTGAACGTCACGTGACGTGAATTTTCGCTACGTCAGAAATGAGTCGGAAAATGTGTTTCCATCTGTCGTTTAGCGCAACTCTAATCCCAAAAACCACCTCAAGCGAGCGTAAAAACTTTTTAGCGTAATTCAGGAAGTAACCTCGCAATTTGCCGTTTCCATTAAGCTTTTCTGCTGCGCTATTTCAAATTGCGCAGCTAGAAACCTTGATGGAAACACGGCTAGTGAGTGGAACAGACAGAGTATAATTTGTGTTTTTAAACAACATTAAGGTGCCCAAAGGTATAGCATTAACCACCATGGAGAATTCCTGGAGACTAACTGGAAAATTATATATTGAGCAGAATTCATTGTAATTGATTAATTGACCTTCCTTATTAACCAGCTGAGCCACCCGTAGGATCCCATTTTGAACCCAAGTTTCAAGATATAGTGATTTATTTTTAAATAAAATATCTCTGTTGTTCCAGATGAGGTATTTGTGAGGTGAGAAGTTATGTTTATATATGAGCATCCACGCCAAGAGCACCTGCTTATGGAAAGATGAAAGTTTTACAGGAAGTTTCTCAACATTGTAGTTACAATTTAAAATGAGGTTAAAGCCACCACAGCACGAGAAAACGTAATTTGGTATAAGGTTCCAGATAGAGGTTGGATTTTTAAGGAAGTGTTTAGCCCATTTAATTTTGAATGTGTTATTTAAAGTAGAGAAATCCAGACAGTTAAGTCCACCTGATTCATAATTATTCATAATAACAGTTTTTTTTATATAGTGTGTACGATTTTTCCATATAAAATTAAAAATCATACGATCAATATCTTTACAGATTTTGTTGTCTAAATATAAGGGGAGAGCAGCATATGTCAATCGGGATAATCCTTCAGCTTTGGTAATCAACACTCTACCTTTTAGAGATAAGTCCCTCTGAAGCCACTGGTTTAATTTATTTTTGGTTTTCTGCATAATTGGAGTAAAATTAGAGGAGCATCTTAATTTTTGGTCTTTAGAGATTAAAATTCCTAAATAAGTAACTTCTTGTTTAACAGGGATATTGCAAATAACATTAGCAAGACAATCCTTAATTGCTAGCAATTCACATTTTTTTAAATTTAAAAATAAGCCGGAGGCCTTGGAAAAGGTATTAATCACCTCTAAGGCAAGGGGGATCTGGTTTGCATTTCTTAAAAATAATGTGGTGTCATCAGCCAGCTGGCTGATTATGAGCTCTTTATTAGCTATGCTGATTCCTTGTACAGAACTATTGGAGACATGAGTTGTAAGGATTTGAGTGCAAAGTAAGAATAAATATGGTGAAATGGGGCATCCTTGGCGAATGCCACGTTTTAGGTCAAATCTAGGGGTGGTGCCGTTTGGCAATTTAATAGCACTATTGACAGCGTTACAAAAAAAAGGGCCAAAACCAAATTTTTCCAAAGATTGAAAAATGAATTGATGTTCAGTTGTGTCAAAGGCCTTGTAAAAATCCAGGAAACGAATAAAACTATCATCAGGTACCAAATATGAATAATCAAGTAAGTCTAGAACTAGTCTGATGTTGTTAGAGATGTGTCTGTTTCTCATAAAGCCTGACTGTGTCTCGTCAATAACAGTGTCCAAAACCTTTTTAATTCTGTTAGCTAGTATTGAAGCCATAATCTTATAATCATTGTTGAGTAGACATATAGGTCTCCAATTATCAATAAAGAGTGGGTCTTTGTTTGGTTTTGGAATGAGTGTTATTAGGCCTTGAGTCAGGGTAGGAGGGAGACTGTTGTTCTCTATACTTTCTAGAAATACCTGTAAGAGAAATGGAGCTATATGATTAGAGAATGATCTGTGTGTATACAAGCCCTGTGCTGTGTCTCAGTGATTGTCGCGTCGTCGTTAGGTACAGCCTAGTCTTGTCTTGGTCCCGTCCTGATGGTTCTGTTGAAATGTAAGTTTTGCTGCCATGCCAGCTCTTTGATTTATGATTATTAAAGTGTTTTATTTTGTACCTCTGAGTCTGAGTCCCTGCCTGCACAACTGGATTCGTTCTGTCCTGTGTAAATCCTGACAGTTACGACGCAACCATATTTAGAATCCAGCGGGCAGGGTTCTCCTTAGAATTAAAAACACCTACCTCTCATGTCCAAGTGGATGGAGGGGACCGTGTTTCGTTGCGGTGGTTTCCGGACCGTTCC
>JBBPBX010000029.1:0-11163 GCA_038048925.1 Garcialebias charrua | reverse complement strand
CCAAAAATCCAATGTCGTGCATCCCTAGTGCTTACCATCATCCATCCATCCTTTATCTTTTACCATCCATCCATCCATCCTTTATCTTTTACCCGCTGTTTCCTTTTTGGGTCCCGGGGTCACTGGTGCCCATGTCCAGCAGTCACTGTAGGAGAGGCGGTGGACACCCTGGACAGGTCTAGTCCATCGCAAGGACATCATAAAGACAAACAACCATTCACTCTCACAGGAACAATTTAGTTACAGCTACTAGTTAACCCAACATGCATGTTTTTGGTCTGTGGGAGGAAACCTACACATACATGAAGAGAACAAGGCCCACTGGCTGGGATTTGATCCGGTGACCTTCTCTAGCTGAGCCACTGTGCTGCCCTAATCATAACATAAGCTGAAGTCCAGCTTTCAAATACACAAACCATAAACTGAAAGTTGTTATTGTCCAGTGGTGACAAAACGGCAATACGTTTTTTTTTTTTTTGCAAAGTCTTTGCTTGTGTTTCTGTGTCTGTAGTGTTAGCAAAATATTTAATAAATCAATGTTATTTGAACTTTAAGAAAAATAATCTTCAACTGAATAACTCAGTCAACCCTATCCAAAATGGCTGCCAAACGTAGCCAACATAAACATGGCTATAACTCAGATGACTTTGCATAAATTTAACTGAAATTTGTTGTGGTAGTAGCTGAGAGTCATTCTCATTACATGCTCTAAGCACTAATAGATCCTGCATTTTTTTTCTTGAGCTTGCACACGTCATTTACAAGGTTTCAGTAAAGAAGCTATAACTTATCGTCGTAAATGATCTTGCATTAAGATGACACGCTGGCATAAAAGGTTGTGGACACAGGTGATTTGCTTTCCCTCAAGGAAATGTTTTTTACTGTGACTGAAACTTGTCCAAGTTTTGATTTATACACAAACAGTTTTACCACTTTTGAACGTGTCAACATGTGCAAAACAGAACTGTTTTGTTTTTATTATTTATTTACAACACTAGGACTGACAATAAGTTTTACTGAATGTCCAACTGTTCCTTGAAAATTACACATAAGTACCTGTTTGAGAAATAAAATTAATATTCATAGTTTTGCTAAATTAAGCTATAATTACTTCCGTTATTTGTACTTCATATAAGGTCATGTTTTGGTCTTAAATATACCAAGGCTGTATCACTCAGCCTAATAATAATTGTCTTTTCAATTAATCCATTTTTTTAAATGAAAAAAAAAAGTTTAACATCATAATAAATGATCTGAGATATTTTGAAAGGGCGACACCCCTGAAGAATTTGTTCCAACTAATTTGAACTTCTGTCTGGAGTCCTACAGATGGCAGTCTATGAACCTGTGATAAATGCTCTTTTACTTTCATTGGGCTGCGTTTGGGGACATGCCACTCCCAAAATCATTCCCACAGATCTGGTGAACTGACAGTAAACGCAGCCCAAGACTGTAAAAATCAAGCAAACAAGCCCAGATGTGAGGATTTATCTTACACATGTCATTACAGTGAGCCAGAAACAATCAATATGCATAATTATTGGTAAAATAACATTAAGTAGGAAAGAACATAAAACTTTTTTCAGTGAGTTTTTTTTTTTTTTTTTATCAGACTTTTATGGATATGACCTAAAATATGCACTTTAAAGCATGTCTCAAACATCAGGCCTGAGGGCCAAATATGGATCTTGTGAACACCTTATCTGATTACCAAGATATTTTAAAAGTAAAATATTTTCTTGCTTCTCATTTTACTTAAAAACTAGGCATTCATTTTTAGAGCAGACTTCCCATGACTTGACTTTGTTCGAATTGTTCTTCTTTGATTTGGATGCAGAAAAAGTAGCAGAGAATGTCAAATGAGACCGATGAGACTCTTGATGAGGAAGCTGCAACCATGAAAAGATAACAGGTGTCTGACTGGAGTGTATTAACTGAAACTGGCCCTTGTTCTGAAATAAGTACTGTACATGTATTTAATTTTGGCCCTCTTTTGTTACTGAGTTTGACACCCCTGCTTTATAGCAACTATTTACAGAAGTCTGGATCAGTACAGACTACATTTTTTCAATCATACAGTTGAAAAAAATGGATTAATAAAGTGACTTTAAGCTCTAGATTGCACCTTCTCTGTAATGGTCTGCAATAGTACCTTGACCTGTAATAATACCGTAGTTTTAATAACCACCTAATTTTTCAGTTTTAAAGATTTATTGGAGCAAGAGAAATTGCATTCCCTGCAAAAATGCAGTGTGAATGCTTATTGATGAAGAACTTGCTGAAAAACAGCTGAAATTAGCTTTAAAATGTATCTGAAATAGAAGAACAAGCCTAACAGACAAAAGCAGAAAGAACATGTTTGCTGAACTAAGTTTAAATAAGCAGAAATGAGCACAAAAATTAGGAAATTAGCTAAAATAAAAAGGCTGAAATCAGCTAAATTGTAGCCAAAAAGTCAGAAAGAAGCTTAGATTACAAGAAGGAAACAGAAAAAACTGAAATGAGCTAAAAAAAAAAAGAGTTGAATTAACTGAAAAAGCTCAAATTAGCATAAAAATAGCTAAATAGTAGCTGAAATAGCAGAAAAATGCTAAAACTAGGAGAAAAGACTATAGGCTCAAAGGAGCAGCAAGCTGAAATTAGCAAAAATTAGCACAAAAACTTGAATTTATCAGAGTCAGAGTCAGAGTCAGAGAGTCTTTATTGTCATTTGCACCGCATGTGGTACATGAGATGAAAACGAGATTATGTACACGAGGTCCCAGTTACATCCAACAACAAATGAAAGAGAAAAACAGTAATAACATCGAGAACTAACTAAGAAAAACATCAACTAGTAATACACTAAGCCTAATATAGTGGGAATAAACAGCAGCACGAACATGAGTTTGTATGAGCAGATGGTCACAGATGAACACAGATGAACACAGCAACAAGAAAACATATCAGCATCAGCATGATGTGATATTTTGCAGTGTTTATTTTAATTTTATTTTTATTTATTCATGAGTCTAACAGCCTCAGGGTAGAAGCTGTTCCTCAGTCTAGTGGTTCTACACTTGATGCTCCTCAACCTCCGTCCTGAGGGGAGTGGGGCAAAGAGTGAGTGTGCTGGATGAGTGAGGTCTTTCATGATGCAGGTGGCTCTTTTCCTGCATCTAGAGGTGTAAATGTCTGTGATGGTGGGGAGACTGACTCCAACAGACTTCTGTGCAGCCTTCACCACTCTCTGCAGAGCTTTCCTCTCTTCAACTGTGCAGCCTCCATGCCACACGTTGATGCTGGAGCACAGGATGCTCTCCACTGCACACCTGTAGAAGGAGGTGAGAACTGGGCTGCTCAGACCAGCTCGTCTCAGCCGTCTGAGGAAGTAGAGTCTCTGATGACCTTTCTTGATCAGGCTGGTGGTGTTGTTGCTCCAGCTGGAATTAGCTAAAAAAAAAAGCTAAAAAAAAAGTAGCTGAAAAAGTAGAACAAGCTTAAATTAGCAGAAGAAAGCAGAAAGAATATGTTTGCCTAATTAGGCTTAAAGAAGTAAAATGAGCACGTAGTGGAAATTATCTGAAAACAGCTGGAATTAGCAACAACAACAAAAACACCCTGATGCATGCTCAATAATCCAGGTAGAAAAATCTAAAAAAGCTAAGTCTGGTCCTCTGGACATTCAAAAAACAAAACAAAACAAAGCAAAAAACTGTATAAACATTTTGTCTTTCATCCGAAAGACTTCAACAACAAAAACAGCTGAAAGTACGGCCTCTAAATAAAAGCAGAAGTATCAAGTGGCGAGAGCACATTTTTGCTGAATTAGGCCGAAAAAAGTTGAAATGAGTGCAAAAACATGTGGAATTAGCCAAAAAAGCTAAAATGTGCATTAAAACATCCACAGTAAATAGTAGCTGAAATAGTAGAAAAGACTGAAGCTTGCATAAATAAGCTGAAAGTAGCCCAATAACTGAAATTAGCAGAAATAAGTCAGAAAAAGCACAAAAATGTTGTTAGCAGGAAAAAAATCTAAAACGAGCACAAAACAGCTGAAATTGGCTGAAAGTGGCTGAAAAAAGTTTACATTTGGATAAGGAAGCTGAAAGAAGCTGAAGCAGAACAAAATGTGAAAGGAGCAGTAAAAGGTTGTAAACAGATCTAAAGATTTGAAGGAGGTAAAAGGAGCTCAATTCATTTCCTGTGAGAAAATTTGCAGGAAAGACTAAACATTTCAAAAAGCTAAAGTTGCACCAATATCGTCGTAGTGTCCTTCTCCTGAACGAGCTGAACGTTTTGATATATGATTTGCTGAAACTGATTAAAAACTATGGAAAGAGAAATATGCAGAAAAACGTGCAAACAAAAAATGGATCACAATAGAGTGCTTCATAAACATTCACACAAAAAACTGAACCAATAATAAAAACCAAACTACTAGATGTACAAAAACACATGGCATATTACACCATCGCATTTTTAAAAGAAGGTCAAGCCAAAATTCAGAAGCTGTGTGCAAAAAAACACACCTATAACACAATATTAGCTATGTAGAGTTATCTTCAGAGCAATAAACATTTGTCTTTTAAAGGATTTTAGTCAAAGTCAAAGTCAACTTTATTGTCAGAACTACAATATGTACAGGACATACACAGGATTGAAATTGCGTTTCTGTAGTCCCTCGGTGCAACAGTAACCATTTAAACACTAAAACACTACTAAAACATTACTTCATCGTGGTGGAATTTTTATGTCTCCTTTCTTCATTTTGATGTTTGCAAACATTTGTTTTCAGTTTTCTTAAAGTCTCACAACATTTATTTGGCTTTTTTAAAGCTCTTAAATCTAATAAAAAGTAAAAGCATGCTTAGCTCTTGTTGACCAAACTGTAAAACCTGACAGTTTGTAAAGCTTTTGAGCTAAATAAGGTGTACTTACTTTGAATCAAATGTCATATTTTCTTTATTTCTTCATGACATAACTTTTGAGAATTTTATCTCCTGTTCAGAGTATTTTAAGTCTGCTACAACTCTTAATTTTTCCATTTTCTTAACAGTTTAGCACACCATGTCGAGATATGCCAAGGTTTAAGATAATAGTTACTTAGAAATCATATTATTTGGTGCAAAAAAAAAAAAATCATGGCGTCAAAGTTCATGCTCAATAATCCAGGTAGAAAATTCAACAAAGTACATTCAGGTCATCTGGACAGTTTCTTTTTT
The DNA here is from genome assembly GCA_038048925.1 of Garcialebias charrua. NCBI lineage: Eukaryota > Metazoa > Chordata > Actinopteri > Cyprinodontiformes > Rivulidae > Garcialebias > Garcialebias charrua. Next base: position 5,959 of record JBBPBX010000029.1, on the reverse strand, counting down.
GTGCTGAGATGTTTCGCCCTCCATCCGGAAGGCTTCATCAGTCTGAGGAAGCGCCAAACAAAACTGCTTCTCCCCCAATAGCCTACTCCAAAGTGGAAAAACATATACAGTTATCAGTGTTTCCCCTAGTTAACTTGCCATGGCGGGGTGCTCATCTCATCCATAATTTTTGTTGATGGGGAGGGATGGAGACATGTCTGAGCGAAGCTTGTGGGGCGTTCAGCATGAGGGAAGAGGCACCTTTAGCTTTTTAGCTAGAGAGCCTGTATTTCGTGCTGCTAGCTTAGTGCTATGTCAATGTTGGGTGGGGGGCAAGTTCGGTTTGGTAGGTGGGGTGCTCAGTTCTGTTGACGGGATGGGGCACCCTGCTTGTATAATGGTAGGGGAAACAATGGTCAGGCCCTCTCTCCTCCAGTGCCCGCCCTCTCCCTCGTCAACAGTCATGTCAAACTGGTTCAAAACACCAAAGTTCATGCTCAATAATCCAACAATGTTCAGACAGGTCATCTGGATGATTTCTTTCCTTCCTCTTGTTTGGTGTTTCCTCAGAATGATGAAGCCTTCCGGATGGAGGACGAAATGTCTCGGCACATAAAAAATAAACTATCCAGATGACCTGACTGAACACTGTTGGGCATAGCTAAAACATCATAGTTCATGCTCAGTAATCCAGGTGGAAAATCCAACAAAGTTCAGTCAGGTCCTCTGGACGGTTTCTTTTTTATTGATCCAAAGGACTTCTTCAGGATTCCTGGCAGCAGTCTGGATGAAAGACAAAACGTCTCAACAAAAAAAGAAACCGTCCAGATGACCTGACTGAACTTTGTTGGACTTTTTCATGGTGTTTTCACCTTTGTTTTTCTCTGTTTTTCCTGAGACAGCTAAAAAAAATAAAAACAACTTGTGCCTTTGCAACAGACATGTTTTATTTCACACGAGATAGTTCAGAAAGCAAAGAGTTATGACATGAAACAGGAGTTGCATTAATGAAATACAGTCATATCATGTGATAAAACCTGCAGGGAAGCTTAAACGTGTAATGAGTTGTTTTCTTTCATTTTTTTTATTTTAATTTTTTCATCTTTGTAGACCTCTGCAGTTGATGATCCAGCAGGAAGCCAGGTTGAAATCAATCCATGACAGTGATAGGCTCTGTCCTGCTCAGGGAACACCTAGCAGGGGTTCCCGTCACTCAAAACGTACACAGAGTAAATATTTAGCAAAGTGCTGATGCTTTTAGTCTGCAAGTGAAGGAATGAAAAAAAACGCTGTGCTGTGCAGGACAGAGCAAGGTGGGGATTGTGTAATATGGTTCCCCTCCTGAAACACAAACACGGCTCTGGCAGCAGTGAATATCTGCAGCTAATTTCCAGCTTGGTGTCAGCAGGTTGTATTGTCCAGAGCCGATCTGGGTCTTACTGTGAAGCGGGACGTTTACTTGATGGATTTACTTGTTTGTGTAAATTGCATTTTTAACAATGCCAAGATCAACACTGGAATGGAACGACCACAATTGCATTCAAGTATAAAATAAGCTTTACGAGTAGCAGAGAATGTACATTAGAGTTTTATATGAAGCTGAAAGACAATCAGTTCTGAGCTTGAACAACATACGACATGCGGCAAACCTTCTTTTCCTTCAGAAACCTTCAACATCTTGCGCCTTCTTTTTTGTCACATACAGTACGCTTTTTCCTTGAGATCTCATCCAAACAGACCCGTTATACAACACATTTTAATCCGTTCTTCATGAACGGTTCTACAGATCCAGTACAAAGAGTTATGACTGATGTGATAAACAAACGTTAAAAAAAAAGTTTCTCGGAGCATGGCAGCACTGTTTGATTAAATAGATGCTTCAATGCTCCATTTACCTTCACATGTTCCCTACAATGAACACCCCTTATTTCTCTGTCAGTTTTCTTATGCTTACATTCATATTTTTTAAATCAAATTCAATACTTAAACAGTAACAAACATACGCTGTGTAAACTGATTATTGCACTGTAAAAGCTGTGAGATGTATTGATTTTAAATTGGTAAAGTTGCAGAAGGAAGTTTTCAAACAAATAATGTATGATAATGTAAATATGACTGTGTTGTTGTTTGTTCCCATAAAAAATGCTGAACATATATAGTAGCCATTCGTCCATCTGTTTTCTTTACCAGCTTTTTCCTTTCTGGGTCATGTGGAGTTGGTGCCTATCTCCAGCGGTCACTAGCTATGTTTACATGGACATAAGTAATTGGATTAAACGCTTTATTCTGGTTATTTTTTTGTTGGTTTCAGCTCGATCCGAATGAATTTGTAATCTAAATGAGAGGGGTGGTTTATGCAGATTCATAATCTGAACGGTGTGCATGTAAACACTTACCGGTAATCTAATAATTAGGGATGCATGATATTATCGGCATGGTATCTTATCAGCCGATAATAACGTTAAATTTCAATATCAGACATCAGCCATTCCATTAAAATAACTCGCCGATATAAAAAGCACTGTTTTTGCCTGCAGCAGGAGCACAACGTGATGACGTTGCAGTGGCAGCACAACGCAATGATGTCACTTGCGCCATTCCCGAATTCAAAATGTCGGCGGTGAGGAAGTTTAATTTTTTTGTTGGTGAGGATGTCGGATTCCGTTACCAGAGTTACAAGCCATCATTTCTGACATCATTGAGAAGCTAATAGCTGATAGCACGACTTGTTGGGTGAGTTTTACCACAGATATTTGGACGTCGTGTTAGCCCCGTTAGCATGATTAGTCTTACAGCACAATGGATAGACAAAAACTTTGAACTTAAAAAGTCTGTCCTTCATGCACAGAAGTGCAGAGGATCCTACACTGCAGCTAGGAACCTGGAACAAGCCTCCACAAGTGAGACAGCATCACTGGTGACTAATGCTAATAAATAACATTAACACTTTTCGTTTAATATAAGTTAAAGTGCTATGCATATCATATGGCTGTTACTGAATATATGTCACCAGCTCTTACAGCTGCTACACAATTTTGTAGCAAATAAACCTAAATAAGAGGAATATGTTCTGACAAAAGAACGTATTTAAAATATCGGTATCAGCATCGGTTATCGGTCGAGCAAGTTTTAATATATCTGCATATTGGATATCAGCCAAAAATCCAGCATTGTGCATCCCTACTAATTATTTTATTCTGATCGTGGAAAACTGACCTGACTGTGCATGTGCAACCTGTCAACCTCACGTATTTCCGCCTGGCTAATGCTAATAATATTAGCATGTCGAGGAAGCAAAACTGGTCGGTGAGCAACTCAACATTTCTACTAGAAACTTTGAAAGAGCTCATAATTATCTATATCACCTGTAGCTCAATCAGGATGTGCAGTAACGTCTCCAACGTCATTAAAACCTGGCGCGGGTCCATTTTGGGCGCTCAGGTTTGTTTATGTTTATCACGGAAGTAAAACTTCTTCTGTGTTTTCAGTACTTCTATTCTGAATAAAAGCCCGCTGCATGTAAACGCTCATTGTGAACGGATTGTGCCCAGTTAAACGATACATTTGGATTAGAGAACTTTACTAATTGGCTTTTCTATGTATGTGAATGCTCCTGTAAAGTGCCCTGAGACAACTTTGTTGTGATTTGGCACTATATAAATAAACTGAATTGAATTGATTATTTTATCCGAATGCATTTCAATCCGGTCAAAGAATTTTGCGCATGTAAACATAGCTACTGTGAGAGAGGCAGTCTACATCCTGGACAGGTCACAAGTTCATCACAGGCCTCATTTCAATAAGAACAGTCTAAATTCAAATTTATTAAAAACTGACTGTTTAGCTATACTAAAATATGTACAAACACTAATGATGAGACTGTCTTAATGGGATATAGTTCAAATCTTAAAAATGGGGTTTTGTGTTCAGATTTTCTGTAGATAGATCCTTGAACAATCTCAGTTTGGGGAAATAAAGTTTAACTCTGACCAGGTTGACAAACTAAGGGCTAGTCTGTGCAAAGGCACAGCTAATTCTTCACATCAGTTTAACAAAATGCTATTTTAAATGTTTTTATTTTACCGTCAGTTTCACTTTACAGTTATTAGGCAGAATAATTATGTTATGCCTGCTAGAAATGCCCCAGTCTGCACCAGAAGTGCTACAGCTAGCTGCTGCCACCATCTGCACTTGCAAATGACTCCTTTTTTTGTAAATAATTGGACATTTCACTTGATTTAAGATGATAGCAAGCTGCTTTGTTCTTAGCAGTTACCTCATCAATACAGTCAGAACTGAAGTTTATTTATCCAAACTCAGCTTGTTCAAAAAGCTGTCGACAACAGGTAAGATATTAATTGTCCATACCTCTTTCAGAAAACCTTATCCACAAGATCTGAATGGCTGCTTTAACTGAAAAACTAAATTACTCTTTGAGCGAAAATGTTTATATTACGTATTATATGTGCCTCTATAATCCATACGTTTCTTCCCACTTTGACTTTCTTCAGACCGACCAATGTGTACTCACTTATAAGTAACTTACAACAATTAAAAACTGACTAAATGTAGAAGTGACTGTGAAGGTTTGTTGGTTTAAAAGGTGAAAAGAGTACAATACTAGTGTAAATATCTGGTTAATTTGAGTTGTTGCTTTTTTTTTTGTTTGTTTGTTTTTTTGTTTTGTTTTTCTTGCTAAGTAAGAAGCATACAAGCCACAGCAACTGTTTTACAAATAGCTTGTTCTTGTCCTTCTACGTGTGAGCCATATGAAACTCTAAAACTACCTGGAAACAATATTTAATATGGTCTGCAAACAGCAAACAACTTTACAAAAGTACAGTTATCAGTTTGTTAAAGCTCAGTTAGAAAATTCTTTAAAGGTCCACTGACATGATGTTTGAACTATGCATAAAATTGCTCAACATATATTGTTGTATCATTCAATGTTCGTTTGTACAAGCAAAATGATAAATCAATTTAATTTTGATTTAAAAGTGATTTTAAACTTTGCGCCGTGTTTATTCACGGGAAATCCGATTACACACGAATGCAACATCTGTGACGTAGTATTGGGCAGAGGGCTCTGGTATTAGGTACGTCTCTTGAACGCCCCTTACATATTAATGGACAATTTAAAACCCGACGAATTTAGCAATCTAAGTGAAGATTTGAGCTATTTGTCTTCAGTTTGGGAAGCCGAAAATAGTTCGGGTGATGGAACAAGAAACAGCAGGATCTAATTTAGGTCTGCAGCCGTATGAGACTTACCGTTCAGGTGGAGCGAGGGGGGGTCCGAGTGGTGCAGCTTTGTTTTGTCCATTCTTGACGAAGTATTTCATCTTTTGGGAAAGTGAAAAGGCTCACTTGTTCACTGATGATATTAGAACACCCAAATGCGACACAACGTAACGGCATTTTTCAAGTAAAAAAAAAAGAAACGGCGATCTGCAGACAGACGCAGACTGACAAGCCTAATACTACGTCACAGATGTTGCATTCACGTGTAATCGGATTTCCCGTGAATAAACACGGCGCGAAGTTTAAAATCACTTTTAAATCAAAATTAAATTGATTTATCATTTTGCTTGTACAAACGAACATAGTTCTGTCAGTGCGCTAAGATACCAGTCGGCTCTGTGGAATCATTGGTACGCAAGTCTCTTATAAGATTTTATTTTTTATTATATATTTTTTTATTCTTTTTATTTTTTTCGATATGTGTTGTGTGTGTTATGTTTTTTTGTGGACCACGAGTCTGTCGAATAAAGTTGATGATGATGATGATAGTTGAATGATACAACATATATATGTTGAGCATTTGTATGCATAGTTCAAACATCATGTCAGTGGAACTTTAAAGTGTGATTCAATGCCCAGAAAAAGTCTATGAAAGTGAAATTGTCACTCTCACAGGTCGGTGGAGCCTCTCTTGACTCTCAGGCTGCCCCAGCCACGGGGGCAGGTGTGGTAGGAGTGA